>CAODLS010183697.1:0-12370 GCA_948243855.1 Flueggea neowawraea | reverse complement strand
GCTGATGCGAGACGTCCTCAATTTCTAATGCAGTTGCTTCTAGTGTCGATTGCAGCTTTGTTCGGATTCTGCTTGCCCTCGTTAGCAACACTCCTGTTCCTCGCGAACCCATCACTGCTTGCCCTCGTTGGTCGTTACCCTCTTATTGTGGGTGTGTTACAATTTGTGCACTTGTTTTTGCCTTCTGGGTTTGACTAGAGCGGAAAATCGTGTGGTTGCTGGTTGGTCACATAACTTTTGAATAAAAGTAGGAAATCAGAGGCTATTTAGTTAAGATTTTTAAGAAAATTAAAAAATAAAAATAAAAAAAATGAAAAAAATATTTATTAAAAAATAAATTCTTTATTATTTTTTATTTTATTTCTGAAAATAAAAATTAAAAATTATTTTCTCACCTAAATATAGTTATTTTTTCTCCCTTAATGTTTGACCTAATCTATCAATATGCTGCTTGGTTTTTAAAATCTATAATTAATGAGAAGGTTATTGAGTCAGTAGTTAGTGCTCGCTTACAAACCGAATAATAGAATTGCTCTTAGTCCCTTGAGATAATTGGTTTGAGAAGGCTATAGTTAAACAGTATTGTCCTTAAATTTATAAAAAAAAAACTCCCTCTCAACTAATTGAAATTCTTTGCAAAAAAAAAACCTAATTGGAATTCACTCATCTCTCCCCATCAATCCATTTTTAGGGAGCCTCTTTTCCTCTCCTCTAGACAAATTTAGACCCTTTTTATTCTTGTTTTACCCCAAAATTATTTTGGGACATCATATAATTAGTTTAGAATTCTTATTAGAGGTTAGTATAAATACCTCATTAGTAGGATTTTCGACCCTCTCTCTCTCTCCACTTGATAGCCGACTTTGATGTTTTGTTTTTGCATTTTCAACCTCAACATGCACGACTAGTCTTATTCTAATGAAGGTACTTTCAAAATTTAATTCGAACAAATTGTAAGAATTTTATTTTTAATTTATCTTATTTGTTTCTAATATCTGTTTAATTCATGTGCTTATTTATTTTTATTATTATTATTGGGTTGATTAGTTCAAATATAGTTAGTTGGTTAATTAGTATGATAATAAACTACTAGTTAGGAATACAAGGTTTTGTTAGTTTTTGATACAAGGAACGAAATAACATAGTTGTTTGTGGTCGTGTATCTCCTATTGTTATGGAATTAAATAGTTAAGTTTAAATGAATTGAGGTTTCAAATTTCTTGACTTAAGATTAGGTCTGTTTAGTTCTTATTGCTATCATTAAATTAAATCTTTTCAAAGATCTCGGAGTTGTCTACTGGTAAGAAAAGTAGTTCGTTAAGTGTTTTGGGACTATCGATGAGGTAAGTAAAAATTGGTTGTGTTTTTAACAATTGTCGATAACTATAACTAAGTTATTCGAAAAGTTAAATATTATCTTTTGTGTCAATGATTAATCCAATGGATTAAAAGGAGAAATACCTTGATTAAAATTTTATCATATTGATTTTTCTTATCAGCTGTTCTGCGTTTTGATTGATATTTTTACTGCAATCTTTCTTTTAATTGCTCCCTTAAATTCGGCATTTAACCATTTTTTGTCTTTAATTTTATTTTGTGTTCTTGTAAGTAGACCAATTTTTACTAATTAAATTCGATTCTACTCATCACTAATTACAAATTTTTATTTTGAATAGAATTTTAATTTATTGGATTTGACAAGCATCATAAACCCTCTTAAAACCTATTTCCTCTCTTTACAAGTCCCAAGATACTTTGGGACTAGAGAACTACTCAACAACCATACTTTACTTTTCCTCGTTAAAGTCATCAAGAATACTTAAACAGTAAGTGAAAAACAAATTGAAGTCCTCAAATTTGATCTCAGAAATGAAATGGAAACCGAAGTCTTAAATTTCTTTGCTCCTCAGGTGAAAAGTGAGATCTTTAAGGTGGAATCAAGTGTAGGGCTATGGAAACGAGTTAAGCGATTGATAGAAAATTTCTATACTATTTTGTGATTAATGAATTTTGAAGCAATTTAGAATTTCCATATATTTTGGTTATTCCTGCTAATAAAAAAAATCTTAAATGGGCCTTTAGCTTTGACTCTGTAGTTAGTTGATCGGGGTGTCTGGGGTATTTTAGATCCTGTTGCGCTTCTACTCTAATTTTTCCCATATGTCCAAGAATTATTCCAAGAAATGCAAAGATGAATGCACAGAATAAGGGTAGAATTTATTGACTATTCTTTATTTTCTGAATTATTGAATACAAAACCTCAAAAACTTTGTTAAATAATCAACCTAATGTTCTTAACTTTGATTTGATTACAATCGTCACTGGACAAACCGAAGATGAAATTGTTGGCATTATTGGTCTCGATGGCACGAGACACCATCTCAGCATCAGTCTCTAAATTCACGTTATGCGGCTGGGTCTCTTGGAGCCATATCAGACCAGCACGCAAGGCATATAAGTCTCAGCAACATGAGAGTCAAAACAGCCTTGAATTTGACAAGTAACAAGCCTGTAAACTGAATACTGTCTACCTCCACACTTGCCGGATGTTCACCAAGTTCAAGCCTTTTGCATAAAAGGATATGCTTATCAAACGTCCAAGGCCTCCCTCCAAAACTCTCCATATCTCATTCATGGTAGAAGACAAAGAGATATTGACCAGGCAAACCTCCTTAACCGGCGTACCCTTCACTGATCTCCACATGGATGCCATTGTCTCCAGCATCGCGCTGAAATTGGGAGGCTTTGAAGTGAAGAATCTTCCCGCAATGCAGCATTGCAAACCCTCCGCCACAGGATTTGCAATATTCTGTCCACCGAAGTCCACTCCAAATCCTTCTTCATCATCCAAGGAGATGTCAGCCCAAAGTCTCGAGTCAAGACTCAAGACTAGCCATACTTAAACACTTCTCACACAGAAGAAATAAACAATGAATACCTTGTCACTCAGGACAAGACTTGTAAACATTACCCCTCTTAATTGCAGCCTGCATGGAAAATTCTGCTAGCATTTAGTGACTTGAAACTAATTTCTGGACTATTTTATATGAAAGGCAGTAAAAAATTATTACTATAGAGAATGCTAGAAATCTTGAAATAAGAAAAAAGCAACATGCACGATAGCAACAAACAAAGCAAGAAACAACAATTTAAACCAGCACCAGTATGTTTGGTCGATCTGTTGCTTCATCACTAGTGTGTTTCCTCGCTGGTTATCAAAGTGTTCGATGGTATCTGTGCTTGATCATAGAATGAA
Organism: Flueggea neowawraea; assembly: GCA_948243855.1. Classification (NCBI taxonomy): domain Eukaryota; kingdom Viridiplantae; phylum Streptophyta; class Magnoliopsida; order Malpighiales; family Phyllanthaceae; genus Flueggea; species Flueggea neowawraea. The sequence continues at coordinate 9,114 of CAODLS010183697.1, read as the reverse complement.
ATAAATGAGGATAATGATATGAAATGAAATGAGAGGAGCAATAGGTAAGTAAACCAGGAAAGAAAATACATTTCCATAGGAAGGCTTTAATATGTTGAACAGGCTCGAATAGGATGGAGAAGCGGAACATACTTTTTCCATATCAGTCCAGCTGGATCCGGGCATTTTTTTTACATCCCTATTCTCCATTACTTTTCTAAACCATCCTACACTTTCCCAATTGTTAAAACCGGCAAACATATTCGACAAAAGCACATAAGTTGAGGGGTCCTTCACATCCAGATCCATTGCATGCTTTGCTGCTCGCTTTCCAGTTTCTATATCACCATGAAGTTTACATGCACCAAGCAAGGTTTGCCAAACAAGTGCACCTGGCTGAAACGGCATGCTTAAGATCAATTCCTCAGCTTCCTTAATATGCCCAGTGCGGCCAAGTAGATTAACCATGCATATGTAGTGATCTTCCCCTGGTGAAATTCCATGGTCAAGCATCGAGTTGAAATGCCTCCACCCTTCATCAATAAATCCTCCTTGGCTACAGGCATAGAGCAAGCAAATGAAGGTAATATAATTTGGTTCCACATTCTTCTTCCTCATTTCATCAAAGATCGCCAAAGCTTCTCTAGATTGACCATTTTGTGCGTATCCCATAATCACTGTTGTCCAAGAAACTACCGTACGGTCAAGTAAAAATTGGAAAACAAGCGACGCTCCATCCATGTTTCCACATTTTGCATACATATCAATCAACGAATTATCCACACAAACATCAACCTGGTGACCAAGTTTAATTCTCAAGCCATGAAATTTTTTACCTTCCTCCAAAGAAGCCAAAGTGGCAGACGCATTAATTGCAGTAGCAAGAGTAAACTTGTTGGGCATCACACCTGCCTCCCTCATCTCGTGTATTACGTTGAGCGCTATACCTGGTTCCCCACACTGTAATGACCCAGCAGCAATCTGTGTCCAAGAACACACATCAGTACATTTCATTTCACTGAAAGCCTTTAACCCATCCACCAACTGCTGATTCTTTATGTACATATCACACAAGGAATTAGCCACACAAATTTCACCTCCATGACCACTCTTAATGATCTGTCCATGAATTTGTAATCCCATTTCGAGATCAGAAAGCTCAGCCAATGCCGTTAACAATGTAGCAAAAGTAAAATTGTCAGGCTTAACACCGTCACAAATCATCCTATACAAATAACCCGGAACTTGTAAGTATGAATGCTGCAAGTACCCAGCCATCATTGCATTCCAAGAAACAATGTCTTTACATGTACAACTATCAAAAACCTCTCTAGCCTCCAACAACCTCTCGTGCCGTATCAAAGCCGTCAAAAAAGCATTGATCAGAAATATATTAGACTCAAATCCCGACCTTAAAATGTACCCATAAACTTGATACATGAATGGAATCGCGTTCACGGATAAGGAACAAGCTTGAACCGTGCTAACAAGCGTGAACTCATTCGGCAATACGACACCGTCTCGGTGCATGCGTGAGAAGAGAGAAAGAGCCACGTCGGGGTTTGCCCGCTGGGAAAAACCCGCAATCATAGCGGACCAAGACACGACGTTTCGTTGAGGCATTTCGTCGAACAGTTTGAGACCGCTATCCAAATGCCCGCATTTCACATACATATTAAGAATGTGGTTGTAGAGATAAAGAGATGGAAGAAGTGAGGACTTGATGATCTTGGCGTGAATGGCACACCCGTAGAGTGGGTCGGAGTTTTCTACGCATTCGCGTAATATGGTGATGGGGAAATTCAGTGGAGTGGTGGCTCTGGTGGTACATGGAGTGAATAGAGCAGTGAATGTTGTGAAAAGGGCTGTAGTTGGCTTCTTGCCTTGAAGGACATTGTGAACTAGTCGGAGCATCTAGCATCGAGCGTCGAACTTGAGAACAAACAAGCCTATCAGATATGTGTAAATAGTTAAGATTTGTTTGTTTGCTGTTTTATGCATCTAACAGCTTATTTTTTCCGGAGTTTTTTTATTCGCATTAACCCAAACAGTTATAATAAGATTATTGTTATTTTCATTCACTCAATTTCGATTCTAATGTATTTTTGAACCAAAAGGCCACTTAAAATCACAACAGTATTTTCTTTTCTGAAAATCTTAACAGTATTAAAGTATTCAATATAAGATTATTTGTAACTTGCTGCTCCAGTTGAGGCTTAGATGTTTTGATCAATTTGTATTATTAATCATAGGACGAACAAAAATAAGAATGACAATTGTTGCAAGAAACTAATGTTGAAATTTGGAATCAAAATGAATTGTTGTCCAATTGAATAAAAAACTAGTATAGACATCAACCTCAATAAACCACCCAAGAAAACGATTCTGAAAGACACCTAATCTGACCTTTTGCAAACCCAGTTAAACAAGACCAACGAAAACAAGTATGTCCATCACAAATCGAGTCCTGAAAAAAAGCATGAACAATAATGACCAAGTTGTCAAATTTGACAAAACAAGCATTCCAAAAATCGAATCTTAAATATAAAACACAACCCAATTAAAAATGATACCCTGATCTCAAATTTGCTCCAAAAGTCCTACAGTTGCAGAACTAAAAGTAATTAATGCCCAGTTCACAATCAACAACGTCCAAAGAGGTGACAGAATCGAAGAGCCGATAACAGTAAAGCCAACATCGAAGACCCCAGCACAAAGTTGAAGAACAATATTTATTTCCAGGATTTGTGTTTTTTAATTTAAATAAACCTAATAATAATAACAATGGTGCTGTCCCAGAAATGCAAATACAAATATTAAGGAAATCTCATATGAAACAATGGGAACGGACGCCCTTGAAGTACATATGGAAGAGAAAATGGCTTCATATACATTTATATAACAAATAACAAATCATCGATGTAGATTTGAACACCCTTTTACAATTGAAAACGTAGGTGCCGTATAAGTATTGGTTCCACACCTTTTTCTCTGCAACAAGGTGACTCCACCACACCTTATCATTTTCACCTTGCCAGTCTTCCTTCTTCAAAGCAGTTTGCAGCGGTATGGCATAAATGATGCGTATGATATGGCTACAACAAAAATGAAAACTAAAAAGAACAACTCCAAAGAGTCTGTCCACACGCATGCTAATCAAGTGCCGCTTTACTCCTGCGCCCAGACATCGGCTTCGGCAAGCTGTCAAATATTGGTATGGAAATAGCCTGCAAGTCAGGTTTCAAACTCCACTTAGAAGTTGGCCAAACCGTAGAGGAACTAGAAATATCCTGGTCCTGAAGACTAGATGTGCTCAACGATTTGCGAACCACAGCCATTTCATCTGCAATTATAGAATCTCCCAAGCCAACTGGAATTGAATTGCCAAATCCTGGCTCTGATTCAGAGGTCACTGCTGTTCGACTAGCTGATTTCGGTCTCATTGCTAAACATTTTCCTGTGACAGAGGAGAAACCACTATTTACACCACCATTTTCTTCTTTCAACAACCTTTCTGGCTTACCAACTCTAGAATCAACTTCAACTTTTTGCCGCCTGCGGACAGACTTCTCACTGGATTTACCACCCTCACCATCTCCACTGTCTGACAAAGGCACATAGTCTGTTGATTCACCATTCCCAGGCAAAAACATACTGGTTAAATTTGTGAATTTGTTGTTGTGTGAAGCTTTTCCAGAGATTGAAGGCACCTTAGGCAGCAGTTCCTCTGTTAAATAATCCAGACTACTTGTTCTATATACAGCCATCTCTGTGCCCTCAGCTGCGTTCTTGTTTGTAGAGTTGCGACCATAGTATTTCTGTAAAGTACTCATTGCAGGTGAGACATCGTGTTGGGATGATTTCAATCTTAACGATTCAAATGACTCAAACAAATTGGAACGGCCTGGCCTTGGTGGTGTTTTGTCACTACAACTTCCTCTGAAACATAAAATAGGCATGATTAGTAAATCTCATGATATTGAAGCCATCATTTTTCTAACACAAGCATTGTAGCTCTATTTAACCAAAAAATAAATAAAAGAAAACCAAAAACTTTTGAGAATGTTGTTATTAAGTACACGGGATTCAGTAAATGTGCCAATTTAATGCAGGTAATTACTTGTGAATTCCAACCAAAAGCTTTTCTTGTATGGTCCACTATGATTCTATAGATGTCTCGGATATGCAAAGCTTTGAGATATGACTGCAAATAAGAAAACAGTCAAAATTGCCTATGGACACTCTCGTTCATGGCATTTTCTTCATAAAATAGTAAGGCAACCTTTTTATGCTTTTACCTTTTTGACCGCATAATTCTGTTAGCGTCTCATATTGAGAAATGAAAGCGTATTAAACAAATGCTAAGTCAAATAGGAATAATCTACATGAACACTGAAGCAAATTTCACTGAATAACCAGCATAGTCAAAGAAAGGAGTTTGGGTTCAATAAAACACGTCCTTTGAACCAGGATATACATGTGGCCAAAGATAGTCACGGAGAAGAGAATCAAGGACATCACAAAAGTTGCCGTTTTGTTTAAAAACACTAGAACAAAGAAAATGAAAAGCTAATAGGCCACAAAAAGTAAAGCTAAAACAAGATATTACATTTCAGCTGTCAAATGCTTCTATAGGAGAGAACTCAAAGGGTCACTACGTGCTTTGTACACTAACTTTGTAGCAAGAAAACACCAGGGAATTGGACCATAAAAACTAAATACCATCACCTAATAACGATCAGGTATCTCCAATGAAAACACAATCAATTAATTACTATTTTTCTTAGAATTATTTTACAGCGTGCATCTAAAAGGCACAATTGCATGCAAACACAATCTTTGCCGTGATCACCGATTCCTTCTAACTCTCAACCTAGAGCCAAAGAAAATGACTGCCAATTAATCCATAATTTGCACCTTACATATCGTATAAAAAGAATTTCCACCACATAGCACCCAACTATTTCGACACCAATTACGGAACTTTATCGTATAACGTTTATTGCAGTGCAACTTAGAGAAACTAATTAATTTTTAACAAATGGTTATACCAATAGTAGGAGACAATTGCCTTGCTTCCTATAGATTAGTTATTTAAGAATTTTCAAATAGTCTATTCCATTTTATTTTAATTCTGGAAAATTTGCACTATATTTATTATCATTATTACTGCTTTACCTTTTAAGTTATAGTACTCATTAAAATCTGAGCATCAGAACTTTAATTCATATACTACATTCCTTCCAAGGGGATGATTCTCGTATCTTTATTTAATTTTTATGCTTATTTTGACTACTACAACTCCAGAATTGAGATTATTTCCATTGAATCTATCATGTCTTGACCCTCGATTCAACAGTCAAAATTAATATCTGGTCAATTCTTGTACATTGTATTCCAGACATTGCACGTAGACAAAATTTTCATATTAGGATTAGCGCTTAAGCTTTCATAACAGGCATAAATGGCTACTAAATACACAACATATCTCATAAAATGTAAACCTGCAATATGACCTAATCCAAGACTCGAACAGGTGAACCACACTATTCTATGATGAGACGGACAACAACAATAGATGAAAATATATTTCTATGATGAAATGGACAACAATGACAGATAAAAATATTTACGCAAGCAAAATTTCAATAATATAATTAAATAAAAAGAAATAAAAGTGTACAACTTTGGCATTGGATCAAATTCTGATGATTTCAAAAGGAACAATAAAAAAAAGATTTGTTTCCTAGTACCAACTGCTGCAGAAGTCCTTGATAGACCACAGATTTCGGTTATAGAAGCATATTATATCTCTCGAAGAAATCCTTATTCGAAATCCTTTCACACCCACTGGTTGTGAATACTATGCTACGTAAGCCAACATCTAAATATGCATTAGAAATAAGGTGGAAATAGTTGTACAAAAAGAAGATGAATCAGATCATTGGTACATACAGTAATAACTAGGTATACTTTACCCTGACCAAAAGTGAAAATAGCTTTGACTGCCAATCGTATTTAAAAACAAAACATCTAGAAAGATTTAGTTCCAATAGTGATAAAATCAGAATTCTCTTCGTATCAAAAATGAAAATATCAGACCCAGTAGTATAAAATGAAAACTCCGACTTATGCTTGATAAAATTACGAGAAAAGGCACCGAAAAGACGATTAAAGAACTACACAAATATTACAAGCACCACAACCTATTAAAGAAATAGAAACATGAAACTATGAGTTGGTGCAATTTGCGAAATAAGATAAAGAGACACAAAGTTACTATCACAAAAACATTTGGGTCAGTGACTCACAGGATTCCTAGAAAACTGATTCAGAATTTTATTTGTAACAAAATAAATTAATCAAATGCAATTGTGTACAATAGAAAGTCTAACATACTTATTTCTCAATAAACTTATAGGATAAAGGGCACAAAAAGCAGGACAACAGTGCACGAATATCACAAGCTCTGCAGCTTATTAAGGAAAGAGGAACATGGCATTATAGAAAAGTGCAATTCGCGAAATGACACGACATGACAAATAGACACAATTCACAAAACTATCTAGGCAGTGACTGTCAAGATAGGAGAAGAAGTGTAATCCATTGAATGAGAACACTAGAAGAACCCAAAAACAAAACCCAGGGTGCATGAATTTATGGACGAGTTAATATGCATTCTGAACCAGATAGAAGACTATGACCGACATGTCTCAAGCGGATAAAAAAGAAAAAAAAATCGTAGACATTCAGTACAAGTCTACAAATCCTTCATTCAACAAACATCATGCTGGGGGGAAAAAGCACAAATAAGTTGCCACCAACAGAAAAAAATTGGACCCGTTACCGGACATATCCTGAAGAAGCAGAACCACTGGATAAAATTGGGGACGGCGGGTGTCTTCCAGGCAACGGTATCAAAAGCGTCTTCACAGCAAACATTTGAAGATCTGTGGCCAACCCATTCAACCTTTTAATATCTGCCACCTACCAAATTCCAAAAGCAATTAGAAAACAACTTCATCACTACCCTTCAAATAAAAAAGCCCATAATAGATCAAAATTAACTAAATCAGTTCATGATTACCTCGACTCCATACTTGATTGCTACACCGGCAAGTGTGTCCATTTTTGAGACTTGATGCTCTATGTAGTTCTTGTTGTCATTAGCCGCACTGTTACCATTATCTCCAGCGTAATTAGCATTTGAAGGGGACATTAGGGTCTCCGATTCACAGGAAATCAAGGGCTTTGATGGAGTAATGGTGGTGAATTGGGTCAAAGTGCTTCGGAGTAGGCGAAGTGGAAATTGGAGCTAAAGCGGAAGAGAATTTGGGGAAGAAACACAAATGGGTGGAGTAGTGCTGCGGGAGCTGAAGCGTATTCCAATCTTTTTTCCTTTTCTTTTCCCCTTTTTCCACTTTTTGATCAGTTTTTATTCCTTCCAAACATTTCTTTCTGTTCTTCTAAATTTCTTTTACCAACCATATGCGATTGCTACTAGTGGTACGGCTCTCTCATATTTTAAAAGAATTTTTCGCTATCATATAGAGTCGCTACCATAATTAGCATTTTATCCTGAAATGGTTTGATCCTAGTAAAAATTAATTTGAGTATAGTATAAATTGGTTAAATTTAAGTAAAAATTAGTCTAAATATAGTACGAGTTTAAAAGTATCTTTAACACCTTAGAACCATCCAAGACACTTCTGAAGAATAAAAAAAATTGCCAAAAATTACTAAATCTGTTTTTATGCAATTCTTTATGATTTATTTTCTTTCTCTTCTTCGTAGGTAAAGTGTCCATACGTCTTATTTTATTTTTTGAAACCAAGTCCACACATGCCAAATGTAGGTGACACTACTCAAAATCGAACCATAGTCGGTGTACGAGACGAACCTTTTAAACAAGTCTGACCCATCTTACACAAGTCTCAAAGTACAAAATTTATGCCCAAAAATCATTTATTATTAAACAACTTATTAATCAAATTTAAACAGTTTAAAAATAATATTTTTAAATAATAAAATAAAATATTATTATAATATTGAAATTGTCATGACCCAAGTCGAACTGGTGACCGGCATACAAGGTGAATTGTCTATGGGAGCCTAACTCATCTCGCACAAGTCTTGAAGATAAAGATATTCTACCCAGACAATCATTTATCAAAATATTTATTTAATAAAATACGATATATGAAAATAGTATAAATATAATACGATCAAATAAATATATAAAACCGTTATCATAAAATCAATATCCAAAATACAAAAATATAGCTCAGTATCCCCACAGAAACCCAATATAGAACTTTAACAACAAAATGCAAAAGTAGAGTCCGAACGAGGGCACTCACTGAATATCAAAGAATGTATCACTGGTGACGGGGTGCTGAATAGATGTTGAGAGTTAAATATCTATCAGGCACACAAAGAAGATAGACAGAAATAAAATGGGGCTCATGAACTAGTGAGAAAATAACACTCCAGATTGCCTCATGCGTGCCTAACAAAGTAGAGTCCGAACGAAGGGCACTCACTATAGTGAAGAAGTTCCTCACTAGGATCGAGGTACGGATCAGATGCTAAGCGTCCAAAATGTCACCTGTCAAAGAGGTTAACAATAGACAACAAAAGAAAAAGGGGTAAGAATATCTAGTGAGAAAACAACACGTCAAGCTGTCTCATACGTGCCTCACAAAGACTGGTTTGAAACCCTTTTTCAAAATACCGCACACATACCTAGATACCATATAGCATACACACTATATACATAATACATTTTTTGAAATTCGTTTTACCAAAACGTTCGCATCCATATCACACAACATGCATTCAGACAATATATATATATATATATATATATATATATATACTTGTGAATTCATAATTCGGGACCATGGAATATTTCCATGTAGCAGTGTGGACTCCGTCACCTGACTGCTCTATAAAAGCGTGTATCTTGCTGGATACACGGTTATCCCATTACCCCGATAACTAGGGTCTTAACAGAGCATTGGTATACCAAAGACTACGTACCCCATAGCTAGGTGTCCTAATGTCAAAGTGTAATACATACATAATATTCCACATACAATCATGCATCATCTTTTCCTTTATTCCATCATTTAC
>CAODLS010183623.1:0-23701 GCA_948243855.1 Flueggea neowawraea | reverse complement strand
GGATCGTCGTGGAAGATGTCGTGGTCGACCTAGAAGAGTGCCTGACAAGGTCGCCACTCAGTCAGCAATGGATTAACATGATTCACACAGTGTGCCAGAGGTTGTAGCGCCAGTACCTCAGCAGCAGCTTATTACTGCTCAGTTGAAGATGGTTCTGTTGGACCAAGGGTGGTCAACATTGAAATTTCTCTAAGTTTTGATGATGAACAAAAATGCAAAATTTGACATGAGGATGATCAACGTACGTGTGTCAAAAGTAATGTACATGTGTATATGTCACTACGGGAGATTAATATCAATTACGTGAGTTTGGTCGTGATTTAAAACAGAAGCAATGGGGTTTATGGGAGAAGTGATCATCACGTACGTGAGACAAAGTTAACGTATGTCAGATAAAATCACGTACGTGTGATGTATCAAAAATACGTGAAATATGATCAAAATTAAAGCGAGAAAATTGAAGTCTTGAATCACTTGAAGGCATGAAGCCACACGTACGTGTGACATGTAAAGTCACGTACGTCAGCCATACAAGACAAGATATCTCAGAGCATGTTTATTTGAATTTCACACGGATCGAGATAAACAGTAAAAGCAACGGTCAAGTGTCAATCGTTCACGTACGCACGAGTCAAATGTCACGTACGTTACATGTATCTCACGTACATGAGATAGAGTTTCAAGTACACAAGATGGTCCGGATTGAAAACAGAAGCTACTGGATGTTTCAAACATAGAAGTCACGTACGTCAGTTAGAGTTTACGTACATCAACTGGGAATCCGCTATGATGAACTGAGAATCCGTTATGATCAACATACTTAAGATATTTGCCACGTACGTGTGCTGGAGCTCAAGTCAGGTAACATACGTAAGATATTTGTCACGTACGTAAGAATACTCTGACAGTGCATTAAATGCGCCCCATTTTGGTTCACAACGGCTACAATCAATCCTCCAACGGCTATATCAACTTGAAAATCCATAAATAGCCTTAAGACACATCAGAGAAGGAGTTGTTAATCACTTGCAAACATCTTACAACAACATCAAGCTTTCTTGTGCTCAAACTTGCAAATCATTCATACACTTCTCAAGAGGGTTTTACACTTGCAAATTTATTATTTCTTGAGAGTGTCCATTATTGATTTCGTCAGTCGATGTTTGACATGTCAACAAGCTAAGTTTGAACACCAACGACCTTCTGGGTTGTTACAACAGATGCCACTTTCGGAGTGGAAATGAGATCGTATCACGATGGATTTTATAGTGGTACTACCGAGGACGTCTGCTGGGTATGACTCCATTTGGGTAATTGTTGATCATTTGACGAAGTCAACACATTTCCTCCCTGTCAAGTTCACATATAGAGCAGCACGCTTGGCAAAGTTATATATTGACAGGATTGTATGTCTGCATGATGTGCTTGTCTCTATATTGTCGGATAGAGGACCTCAGTTCACATCGCAGTTTTGGCGTAAACTGCAAGAGGAGTTGGGTACTCAATTGGATTTCAGTACAACTTTCCATCCTTAGACTGATGGTCAGTCCGAGAGTACGATTCAGACATTAGAGGATATCTTGAGAGCGTGTGTTGTGAATTTTGTTGGGAGTTGGGATTCCCATTTGCCTCTGGTAGAGTTTGCGTACAATAACTCGTACCATTCGAGTATTGGAATGGCACCATACGAGGCGTTGTATGACAGGAAGTGTAGATCTCCACTATGTTGTGTCGAGGCCGAAAAGAGAGAGCCGTTAGGGCCAGATCTTATTTTAGAGACTACTGAAAAAGTCAGACTAATCCAGCAGAGGATCCAGACTGCTCACAATCGTCAAAAGATTTACGTTGATCCTAAGCGTAAGCATCTGGAGTTTGCATTTGGAGACCATGTATTTCTCAAAGTATCGTGCGATGAAAGGTGTGATGAGATTTGGAAAAAAGGGCAAGTTGAGCCCGAGATACATTGGTCCTTTTTGAGATCATAGGTTGCATTAGAGCAGTGGCATATGAGTAGGCACTACCGCCTCAGTTCACCTCTGTTCACCCGGTGTTCCATATTTCCCTTCTGAGGAAGTATATTTCGGATCCATTTCATGTTTTGGCACCGCAGTCGGTCAAAGTTAGGCCCGATCTTTCGTATGATAAGGTTCCATTGAGGATTGTTGACCGTCAGGTCAAGAGACTCTGGAATAAGGAGATAGCTTCAGTGAAGGTGATTTGGAGGAACCATTCTGTTGAGGAGGCCACTTGGGAGGCCAAGGATGAGATGCGACGTAGATATCCATAGTAGTTTGATTCTGCAGACCCTTAGGTTGGTACCCTTACGTCTGTCTATGCATTTCGTTTAGTCTCTGTGCATGCATAACATTTCTATATCTGCATCAGTCTCTGCATCTGTATCTGTATACTCTAGCATCATTTTCTGCATACCTGAGTTTGAGTGAGTTAGAATTGTTTTAGATTCGTAGATCGGTGTTCTATGATCTATTAGTTGTTTTGTAGATATAGGTTCGATCCTAGCATTGATTTGGGTTGTCTGAAAATTCAAGGACGGATTTCTTTTGAAGAGGGAGTATGTAATATCCCGTCGAATTTTGGCACAACTCTTTATAGATTCCAATTCCTCCTCGAGTCGACCTCGATCGATTGGAGTGTCGAGTGGGTGACTTATGGTGTTGAGCTATGTTACTTGAGTAATCAATTGTGTGTTACTCAAGTGATATGGATTATGGGTTACTCGAGTAAGCGATTAAGTCTTACTCGAGTGAGATAGGGCATGTATTACTCGAGCGAACTATTTGGTTACTCGAGTAAGCCTTGTTTCGGGATGAACATGATGAACACCTGAAAATGTGTTACTCAAGTAACCATTTGTGTTACTCGAGTAAGGGTTATGTCACTCGAGTAAGATGGCTTGTCACTCGAGTGAGATGTGCACCCAGTGCGTGAAACGGTGTCGTTTCGGGCAAGGATCTATATATACCCCCACACGACTTCTTCGGTCTCATTCTGTCTCCTATCACCCAAACCACTCTCATTTCATCCAAAAGCCATTTTGGTTGGATCTCGTTCATTCCTAGACGTCTCTTGAGGTAAGATTTTGTCCATCTACTTCTCATTCTTTCATTTTCCATCATTTTGCATGAATGTGCATTTTAGGGTTTGAATGAATGCTTCTAGGTTCGGATGTAGGCTGTTTCTGTTAGAATGGGTATTATGGGTTGTGATTTCAGGACTTTAGGAGTCCATTAACACATAATGTAGGCTTGGATTCACATAAATCGAACATGTTTGTGAATGAGTTTCAAACTCATTTGTTTTAGGTCAATTTAGGGTGTTTCCAAGTTGTGTTGATGATTTTGACTCTAGATTTGATTTCAGGGGCTTGATTCGAGTCAATATGGGTGTTGGGTATCAATTTTCATTGGTTAAATCGAGGTTTTGTTGAGTTGGGTATGATTTGGGCAGGGTTTTACTCGAGTAAGCGGATGGTTAACTCGAGTAAGTGATGAACACGGGTTACTCGAGTAAGCAAATTTGACTTACTCGAGTAAGTCGTTATTGGTGCCACTCGAGTAAGTCGTTTGGATTACTCGAGTGATGCTTTGTTCTGAAGGAGCAAATGTGTAATTTTGCACACTTTTGTACCTCTTAGTGTTGGGAACTATTTTCAGATTTCTAACTACTTCAAGGACTAGTTAGTAATTTCAGAATACTTTGAGGACTATTTAGAACTTAGTCCAGTCTCGGGGGTTAGAACGTAATTTTACATTGGTCGGAGACCAAACTGTAATTTTACGTGGGCTTTGAATAGAGTTTCAGCATCTCTGAGCGTTTACATATGCATATGCATATCATTCATCCGGTATCGCCACAGTACTGATATCATTTTTGTGATATCTGTTATGAATGTTTTTGTTCTAGCCTCTTGTTCCTACCAACACGACCAGCCACCTACCAGTGGTGCCTAACTGGATCCTTTGCTTCAGATTCCAGGTGAGTGAAATGACAGCTTCAGACACATAGGTTGTGTCTTTCTGCTTATATCATTTTTGTTGTGTCGGGATATGACATGAAATCTGACTAATAATTATTTGACTAATTATTAATCGGACTTATGTGGTCTGTAATAACCGACGTTTTACTCTGTTAATATATATATATATATATATATATATATATATATTGTTTTCTGAAAATATAGAGATCTATTCTGCATGACTGTCTGTTATATTATTGTAAATAATATATTGTGATCTGGGACACCTAGTTACGGGGTACGTAACTTTTGATATATCAATGCTCTGTGAAGACCCTAGTTGTTGGGGTAAAGTGGTAGCCGTGTATCCGGCCAGATACATGCTCTGTTCTGTCTAGTGGCTGAGTCCACAATACTACTTTGTACACTCTATTTTATATATATATACTCTGATACTGTTTGAATGCATGTTGTTTGCTCTGTATGTGAACGTTTTGGTAAAACGTTTTTTTGAAAACTATTACATACGTAGTGTGTATATATATTATATCGATATATACGTTTGAGGTATCTTTTGAATGGTTTTCAAAACTTTCTGTGTGAGGCACGCATGAGACAATCTGGAGATCTATTTTCTCACTGGGTCCTGACACCCATTTTATTTCTGTCTATATTCTTTGCATGTCTGGCATATATATTCTGACGTTCAGCATCTGTTCAACACCCTGTCAATAGTGAGGCATTCTTTGCTACTCAATGAGTGCCCTCGTTCGGGCTCTACTTTTATATTTTGTTGTTAAAGTTCTATACCATATTTCTGTGGGGATACTGAGCTATACTCTTGTATTTTGGATTTTGATCATATTATAACAGTTTATATGTTATTTGATAGTATTATATTTATACTATTTTCCTATATATCGTATTTTGTCAAATAAATATTTTGATAAATGGATGCCTGGGTAGAATATCTGCATCTCCGAGTCTTGTGCGAGATGAGCTAGGATTCCATAGACAGTTCACCTTGTATGCCGGTCACCGGCCTGACTCGGGTCGTGACATCTTTTATCCGAGTTATTCTGGGTTTGGCTACTAGTCATGATTTAGAGATTGAGTAGATGGATCTAAAGACAACTTTCTTTCATGGTGATTTGGTGAAAGAAATTTATATGGAACAACATGAATGGTTTGTTGTGAATGGAAAAGAAGATTTTATGTGCTAGCTGAAGAAGAGCTTGTATAGCTTGAAATAAGCATCAAGACAATGGTATAAGAAGTTTAAGTCTGTTATGGTTTGATAATGTGATAAGAAGACTACTTTAGATCATTGTGTTTTTGTGCAGAGGTTTTCTGATAATGACTTTGTCATTCTATTGCTTTATGTTGATGATAGGCTTATTGTAGGTTCCAATGCATCCCAATTTTTTACAGTTTGAAGAAAGAGTTGAGTAATTGCTTTGCATTTTGCAATGAAAGATTTGGAGCCAGCCAAGCATATTCTTGGGATGAGAATGATCCAGGACAGGAAATGCAGGAAATTGTGGATTTCTCAAGAAAAGTATATTAAGAAGGTACTTCAGCAGTTCAATATGAATAAGGGTAAAACTGTAATTACACCCCTTGCTACATCTTTTAGATTGAGAGTTGATCAATCTCCTTCTAATGAACGAGAGAATGAATACATGCAAAATGCTCCTTATGCATCTACAGTTGGAAGTTTGATGTATGCAATGGTTTGCACTATGCATGATATAGCTTATGCAGTTCGCATTGTGAGTAGATTTTTGTCTAATCCGAGGAAGAAACATTGGGAGGCAGTTAAATGGATTTTGAGATATCTCCAAGGCACTTATAGTTTGAAACTTTGCTTCGAGAGTGAAAAGCCTATTGTTGTTGGTTATACTGATTCTGATTGTGGTGGAGATGTAGATTTGAGAAAATCTACTTTTGGGTATTTGATTACTTTTGCAGGGGGAGCTGTGGCATGGCAGTCAAGACTGCAGAAGTGTGTTGCATTGTCCCGTACCGAGGCTGAATTTATTGATGCTACAAAAGCTAGCAAAGAGTTGCTTTGGATGAAGAAGTTCATTAATGAGCTTGGTTTCACTCAAAAAAGGTATGTGCTGTTTTGTGATAGAGTACTATTCACCTTAGCAAGAATCTTACTTTTCACGGTCGTTCAAAGTATATTGATATGAGATATCATTGGATTCGTAAAGCTTTGGATTCTAAAGAATTTTGAACTTGAAAAGATCCATACTGATTATAATGGTTCTGATATGTGTACTAAAGCACTACTTAAGTTGAAGTTTGAAGCATGTCGTTTGGTTGCCGATTTGGAAAACTTCTCCATATAGTTGGGAGGGGGAGAATCGTTGGGCTTTTGAGTCCCTTCCTATGTAGAAAAACCCAAATTTTGAAAGGCCCATTTTTCTAAGCCCATTAGGGTTTATTTACATTGTTCCAGCAACCACATTTGGTTAGGGTATCTCATTTTGTGCAGTCACCAAGTTAAATCAAGAGAGAGAATTTTCTACTCTAATGTCCAACTCGCCCAACCAGTTTCAATAGACGTTTGAAGGCCCATTTGAGGTATGATCATCGTGATTTTTGGTGGGTTTGTTCATCTCTTTGTGTTCTTGAATATGAACGGTGAAGATCAGATGTTGACAGTTGGTTTGTGAGTTAGAGTGACAAGAATAGAAGTTGTCTGGGTTTGGAAACAACAGTGATGAGTTTGATCATATTCCACGATTGGAAGTGTTTCTGTGGTCTAATTGGGCTGATTTTTGGACAATATTTGAAGGACATTTGGAACTTGATTCTGAATGGTGGAGATTGCTTTTGAGGTTAGGAAGGTCATCTTTTACTGGAAGAACCAAAGTCTTTTGTTTGTTCTCTTTACACTCTGCTTGTTAATCTTGTTTATTGGTATTGTGGCTGTGTTTATTAGTTCTTGTAGCACTTGTTGGCTTGTGTTGTTGCTGTAAACATTGTGGATTATAGTGGAGCCTTTTATTTGGACCGGAGAGAGGTCATGTAATTTTTATCATTCGTTTTGAAGGAGTTTTCTACATTAAAAATTGTGCGTGTTTTTTGTGTGATTATTGTGTTGGTTTGTGTTTGTTTGGACTATTCTATATTGCTCCTCTTGTTTAGTCAATTAGGAAAGGATTTTCTGGGATTAGTTTTGGCATTGTTGTGTTACCCCTTTTTCCAAACACCAAAACAACTATAATTTTGTGAGAAAATAAACCCTACAGTTGAGTAAGAAAGTGCCAGCACAGATGAGTGCATAAACATAATTTACTAAAGCAAGAGCATCTAACTTCCAAGCTATTTGTACATTAGGAATATTCTTTTTTGTTGATTGAAGGTGCTTGTAGAAGGAATCAATTATAGGTTGCGATTTTATATCTGTCTTCTTCACAGATTCCTGTAAGAATAGTCATTATTGTAATAAATTGAATTGATCGAGAAATGAAGTAGAAATGAAGATTTTAGTACCTTGAATACATGAAAGTGGATAACTCAATGACTAAATTAAACGCAACTTGCGACCATTCTGATTTTGCGGAGAGTTTGTAATATCCACAAAACGCATGTTCTCAATATAACAACAATATAGTATAGTCAACATGGGGAGAAGAAAAGGCAAGTGAACAAATATGTATATATAAAAGTCGAATCTAACATTATCTTCACAAAAGAAACAATGTCTTAACACTACAAGAAAAAAGTGTTTTGCGATGGAAGAAATTCGTCGCAAAAGCAAGGAATTCCGTCGCAAATATCTTTTGCGACTCACTTTCAGTCGCAAAAGCATATTTTCGATGAATTCGTCGTAAAAGCATTTTTGCTGCGAGTAAAGCATTCATCGCAAACTTCTGGACAAGTCAACAAGCAATTCGTCACAACTTTACAAAGAAGTCGTCGCAATCCTTGGGAAAATTTGCGACGAATTTGTCACAATCCTTGGGCAAATTTGCGACAAATTCGTCGCAGCCAATTGCATGAATCTGTCGCAATTTCTGGGGCACAGTTTGCAACGGATCCGTCACAGTTTTTGGACATTTTTTGCTATGAATTCGTCGCAAAAAGTTGCCACTAATTTTTTCCCACTAATTTTTAGTATTTGTTATTTGAAATATGTATGAAATTTATAAAAATCTCAAAATTAAATTAAATATTTTGAATTTTAATTAATACAAAATATATATATTTAATATATGATTTAAATATATGATATATGCAAAATATATAGTAAATTTTCAAAATGTATATTATCTCCAAAGTATTAAATGTCTACATCCTACAAATAATAATATGTCCAAAATATTAGATATGAACCAACCTATCTAACATGTGTTCTCATCGGGTGCAAAGGTGTCCTCGTCAGACACTGATGAGTCCAGTGTAGAAGACCAAGGAAAGCTCCGAGTTTGCTGCAGTTGTGAGATGAAGACCTCCATTCGCGCCTGAAAAGAGGCATTATGCTCCTGAAAAGCACATTTTTTGAACGAATTTCCCCAATCTCAGACCGAAGTTCTGTAACTTGCTGCCCTAGCTCTGTATTTTCACGACGAAGAGCATCGTTGCTGCCTCTAAGCGCGACCCGTGGAAGACGTATCTCATTTGGATAAACATAGGCAGCTGGTGATCCAAGACCATAAACTCTTCCTTCTGGGTTTACACCACCAGCAGCCTCCAAATATGCAACACGCTCATCTTCCGGAGTAGGCTGAGAGTTGGGGTTGGACAAGTGCTCATTAAGGATTTGGTCAGCCCGCTCCTTCATAAAAGGCAATTAAAAGTAAACAGTGTTGTTATTAAGATAGGAATAATAATTCGACTGTAATAATTAATTTCAACCAATGTGGGCTTTACACCCCCTTGAAAAATGATAATTGGATGACAAATTTTAAAATTTATTAGGTGAATAGATTTTAAAGTCCAAATGAATGACGTATAAAAGGTGAATTGCATTAAAGATTCTAACTAATTAATTTCAACCAATTAATTACCTACAACTTAAACTGATTAAATTACTCATATATAATGTTCTTGTCAACATATCATCTGAAAATGAATAATCTCTCCATCTAGCTAACTCCACCGAGGAAGATGAAATTTAGCTACAAAATAATTGTAAATACTTACAAAATGGTATACTTCATATGATCACGATTGGAAAATTTGACTTTAATGGTGATGACATGCACTGGTGCAATCTCTTTTTATTTATTAATGATGCTTACTTGAATGAATGAACAAATCATGTTATAAATCACAAGGACAACAATTTAAAGGACATTCATGCCAGTAACTTTTGTGATATTGTTATATGGTTTATAGATAGTTCCTTAAAGTAACTAAACAATATATTCTCCACGATTTACTATATGCCAAGAACATTGGCCATGCAGAAATAGTATATGTATGTGAAGCCCTAAGCCCTAATGCATTAAGGATTTGGTCAGCTCGCTCCTTCATAAAAGATAATTAAAAGTTAAACAGTGTTGTTATTAAGATAGGAATAATAATTCAATTGTGGTAAATAACTCATCGATACCTCCGTGCACAGTCGTTGACAAACGTTTCCCCGCCGTACTTTTTCGTGTGAAGGTATTTATGGAGCTCTGGCGCACTAACTGGTCGATTAAGTTTTTTCGACTACCAAACAAAATAATACATTAATATTTCACATATAAGAAATTATTTCATTGATATTGTAATTTATAACTTATTACCAGTCGTCTTGCGTGCTCCGCGTGTGAGATAGAAACTCCCGTGTGGAGTGCTAGGTTGGCCAACCTGTTGCATTGGTTGATCTTTGAACGCCGTTGGAAGACTTCAGTTAGCCAACTAGCACAATATGAAGCATAGTGTGCGCCGTGCAACCATTTGAGCTTCCTCTTCGATGTCCGAATTGTCCTGAGTATGCCATTGTACCTCGTGCTGGCTCGTTGGTCCCAAAGTTGCTTAATTTCTGTCTCGTCTGCTGGTAGCATCCAAAAATGCGACTAAAAAAACAAAGAACTATATCAAGTTTTGTTAATTAGGAAAATATTGATAATTGCATATTAGATGAAATATATCTTCACTTGCCTTCCAAGTGTTGTAACACATATCTCTTGATGAATTGGGAGCGTGAGCCCAATCAAAAGCAGATTGACGGGGATTCGACTGTATCGTTCGTGTAATCCAATATGACACCCAACAACTGGGCTCGAGTCTACGAAAAAAACAGTTATTAAATATGATACTCCAAAATAAAAATTCATTGTATTGGTAGAATTTAATAAAAAATGATTATTAAAAATACTGACCTCCCAGCCTCAATGGTACAACAAAGTATAATTTCATCGGCACGAGCTCGTGGTAGGGGCCCAAACTCCTCCTGGTGAAGGTTGGCCTCGTCTTGAGTAGGCGATGCAGTTTGGGAAGGCAAGACTTCCTCTTGTGGCATTGGCGACACAGGAAGAGACTGAGAGGCGGACTGAGTGGCTGACCTAAGGGACGAAGAAGAAGTACCGCCTGCTGTATGAGTCTCATCGTCCTGAGTTTCAGGCACTCTTGTCGATTGGCTTGCCGACCCAAGGTCGTTCACACTAGTGGGACGTCGAGGAGGACCACGCTTCGAGGCCATTTATCTGAAAGCATAAGAAACCCAACATTATAAAATTGCCATCTCCCTTTAGTCCAATTCAAACATCTGAAATTATAAAAAAAAAAAAATTGGAAGCAATAAGGATCCTTACTAATTATTTGTAGGGTACAAATTGAAAGTTTTTTCTGCTAATTATTTGTAGGGTACAAATTGAATTTTTTTTCCCCTCCATTTTAATTATATTATGGTATAAAAACATGAAACTTTCATTAATTGTGGTTTAGGTTTCTTTTCCCTTGTAATGCTCCAATTTTTCTTTCTATAATACTTTTATGTTTTCTAGATGAATAAAATTCTAAGGACATCCACTTATAAAAAAACTTTCATTAATTGTATGCATACAGAACCAATTTAATTTTAATTGAGTAAAACCAAATGCACATACAAGCTTTGCAAATTAAAGCATGTTACATCTATATATTTGAAATCAAATTACAACCAAAGTTGTTTTTTTTTTCAAGAAATTTTTCTGGAGCTGAAATGGAAAATACGAATATAGTACAATTAATAGATAAATTTCCATCCGATGTTCTACTGTTTCATCTAATTAAGGCTGGATTATTAGGGTTTTCATTAAATTAAAATTATCTGAAAACATAGCTGTAATTTTCAT
This sequence comes from Flueggea neowawraea, assembly GCA_948243855.1. Taxonomy (NCBI): domain Eukaryota; kingdom Viridiplantae; phylum Streptophyta; class Magnoliopsida; order Malpighiales; family Phyllanthaceae; genus Flueggea; species Flueggea neowawraea. Next base: position 12,439 of record CAODLS010183623.1, on the reverse strand, counting down.
TGATTCCAACCACGAAACTGATCAACCTACTAATTAATAAAACCAATATTAAAGATCAAAATGAATTCAAATTTTATCAATCAGCCATGAAGTAATTAAGGGAATACTGTAGATTCTATTTGAATAACTATAATGGTCCAGGTGAATAATGAACAAGTTAATTACGGAAATAAGATAATCAGGCAACACTTACAAAGTGAAGAAGCCGTGCATCCTGAATTGGAACCCTAATTGTAAAATTTAGGGTTCAATTCTTCTTTTAAATCTTCTATCTTGTTTTCCATCCAATGATCAAGTATACCAAAATTGGCAAATAAATCTTGAATTTCCATAGATAGACATACCGAAATTATGCTTATTATAATTGCAGGCGAAAAGTAACACAAATAATTTACTTTACCTTCATTTCAAACATCAAAAACAAAATTCACAAGAAATGTACAAGAAAAATAACAATAAGTAGTCTTTATATATATGAGTAGATTCCTCGGTACCTAATGTATAGAATATCATGGATCATGACCAAGTCTAAGCTCCAAAACAATGACAAAGTCAAAAAAACATTGAATTACCTGAGTTTTTTGTCGGACCGAGAGAGAGAGAACAGAGAGAGTGGTGAGGCTTCTTCGAACTGAAATATTCTTCTGCAAAATTATTAGATGCGAATCAATAATGCATAGCATTTATGAGGGCAACATAAACACAATCACAATCCATCTTCAAAGATTCCCTCAAGAGAACTATTTTCTCTAAACAGAGTATGCATATGAAGGCCATTCCAGTAACATACAGAGAAAAGTTCTTGACTTTCAGTTGATCACATTACAGAACCCCACATTCCACAATGTACAATAAACGAAATAAAATCGACACAATTTCAAGTTTAAACAACATCAAGCTCAATGACCGGTCATATAGAAATTTTTTGTAAAAAAAAGGAAAAGAAAAACACAGATGACGATTAAGTGATACACGAACTAAGACACCATCCAGCATCAAATTGCATTCTCCTCCTAATCAAATCAACCAATCAACCAAGACATAAATGAGCACCGAAGATTAAAACTTTTTCACTAACAAATCGTCTAAACTTACCACAACACACGAATTCTTTTCAATTAAACAAAAACCAAACACGTTTATCCATCTAAGAACACACCTTGAACGGGTTTTGTTTGACAATGGGAGCATCAGCAGTTGCTTTCAGCTGAACAAGCACTGCAGTTAAATGAGCCATAACAAGCAGTATAACTAACTGAAAAAAGAAAGAAAGAAGCGCGAATAAGAATTGGGTTTTTTTGGCTTGCCTTTCCGAGCAGAACACGGTGACTCAGATCCCAATCAATGGGGGTGGGCGGCTGGCAGAGAAAGAAAAGAGGAGTGTGGCCGACATAGTGTGACGACCAGAGTGACAAGTGCGTGAGTCCGGTTAGATTAGACGCAAATGTAGCCGAGTGAGAGAGGGTTCCAGAAATGTACATATGTGTCCGGTGGGCTTAAAGTCCAGAAAGGGGGTTCCTGAAATTTATGCTTGCGAGAAATTCGTCGCAGCCATGAACCGTTTTGCGACTCGCAACAAATTAAAATTGCGACGAGCTCCTTGCAATTTAAAGCCAAAATTCCGACGCTTCGTCGCAATAAAATGCTAATGCCCAGAAAGTGGAACAAATTTGAAACGGATCTGTATTCTAATAGCGACGACTTCCTCGCAACAACATCCAAATTGCGACGAATTGGTCAAAATTGTTTCCGAACCCGCCAGAAAATTGAGTTGAATTTGAAAAGGCCGCCACGAATTTCGCACATACTCGACAAGTTACGACGAATCAAAAAAAATAATTTGATTGCGACGAATTCGTCGCTAAAATTAAAATTGTTCGTAACATTATATATCTTGAACATTCACCCAAGTTTTTATTCTTTTATTCTAATTAGAAAATATATTAAAGAATTAATTAGAATAATAATTTCTAACAATTAATTAAAATACAAATATTTTTCAATTAGAATAAAAGAATCAAAACTAGGGTGAAAATTACAAACAATATTTTAAACGATTACATACCGTAAATATTGGTTTTTTAGTAAATATTGTTCTTTCACTAACTTTATTTTCCCAGCATGTACATATATATATATATTACAATATTTGTCCAATTATTATAATTTACTTAAATATTTTCATTGAAAATTTGAATTAAAGTAGAAAAGGGGACCTTGCCACGAATTCCTCTCAAAAATTTTGTTTTTTTAAATTTGACATTTAAATTTCAAATTAAAATACCATTAACTTTATTTTCTATATATATATATATATATAAGAATATTTGTCCAATTATTATAATTTACTTAAATGTTTTCATTGAAAAATTGAATTAAAGTGGAAAAGGGGACCTTGCGAAGAATTCGTGGCAAAACATTTTATTTTTAATTTTGAGATTTAAATTTCAAATTAAAATGCCACTAACTTTATTTTCCCAATATATATATATATATATATTACAATATTTGTCCAATTATTATAATATACAATTATCGGGTTATAGTTTTCAAGTATACAATATATATTCCATACATATAAAATTACTGTCCAACAGCCTGAAATCTTAATATTATAAATATTACATGAATGTTATCAAATTAATATAAATACATTGAAAACATAATAATTTTTTCCCTATAAATATAACATTTTTTTTGAAACCCCTATAAATATAACATTAAGGTTATCAATTGTGCAATAAATTCTCTCAAAATTGAATGCATCATCATCATCATCAAAAGACAAGCTTCGTCAACTACTTCATTGAAATTGTCAATTTTTTAAAAAACATAATGTCAATTGTGCAATACATTTTTTGATGACATTGAAGTTGTCTCGTAAAAATCCATTCATCTTCATCACATCATCATCAAAATCCTCAGCTTCGTTAGCTTCTTCATATGTATCTTAAGTCATCGTCTTTTTCCTCTTCTTCATCATCTTCGTATTCACCATCGTCAAAAAAATGTGGTTGCACGTCCGCGTCCTCGGAAAGGTTAATGTCTTCCTCAACAACAATCTCATCTAGGTCATTTAATGGTCGAGCCGACACAAAGTCAATGCCTTCATCTATTTGGCGTGATTGCACATCATCATCTTGGAATGCGCCATGATCTGGGGTATCGCTCTCATGAATAATGCCATCAAAAAATTCGCAAGCCTTGACTTTGCACACAACTAGCCAATCAGATAAATCATGTTTGTAGCTCAGATATGGAGGATAATAGACATGAACGGCTTGTTGCGATAATACGTGTTTGTGGTGTGCATCTTAATAGACTTCTTAACCTCAATGATCTTCATCTGTGGATGAACACGAGATCCACCATTACTACTTGTTTCAAACCATAAGTAGTTAAACACTACATTCCGTTTGATGCTTGGCCCAGGATAATGAAGCTCCAAAATCTCATCAAGGACACCAAAGAAGTCCTCCTCCTCATTACCGAAATAAGTGCCTTTAATGCATATGTCGTTGTTGTCTGTGGCTCTGTTAGAGGAATGACCTTTAGTGTGAAACCTATATCCTTTGACAAGATAACCGGGGAATGACTTGGCAATCATACATGGTCCTCGTGCCAACATCTTAATGTGTTCATTTTTTATTGGTTGTGTCGGCGACTGAGCCTACATATTGTACACGAATAGCGTTACAATAAAAATTAAGTTGACCAAAGCAAGCATAAAGTTAAGTTGACTGTGAGATGAACTACTCATGTCGAAATAAAACCATGTACTTAAATATTTTCTTTATTCAATGCTTGAACCTTATCCTGTCTTAGTTCTGCACATGTCAAGTCCCTAAAAAATATGCTCAACTATGCAAGGGGCTTCCAGTACTTGTAATCCAAGAACGCTTGAAATGCAACATGCATTAGCCGTTGCAAAAAAAATGACAATCGTGGCTTTTCATCCCAAACACACTATGCTTTTGTGCATCAATGCATCTACTTAGATTAGACACATAACCATCCAAGAATTTCACTATTTTCAACCACTCGAACAATATTTTCTTTTGCTTGGTAGTCATAGTGTATTTAGCCTTTACATACCTCTTGCCTGTGGCATCAGGCTCTAGCTCTTTGCACCTGCAAATCTCACAAATGTCATATCGCACCTTCAAGTTGTCTTTGGACTTGCCTAGAACATTAAGAATTGTGTTAAATATGTTGTCAAATGTTTTTTTCTCAATGTGCATGACATCCAGGTTATGTCTGATGCATAAATCACCCCAGTACGGAAAGTTCCAAAATATACTCATTTTCCTCCAACCAGTAAACCTACTAACATTACGGTTATGCTCGTTAGCGCCCAGTTCTGTAACTTTCTTTAGGCCAATGTCCTCTAACTCACCCAATATCTCCTAACCAGATTTTAAATTTTGGGGAAGATCGTTCACTGCAGCTCGAACCTTCTGAAAGTCTGATCTTTTCCTCCTGAACGAATGTCCATTACCTAAGAACTTTCTATGACAATCAAACCAACAAGTCTTTAGTCCATGCTGCAAATAGAAAGCCTCACTCTCTTCCATGCAATAAGGACGTTCATACTTGCCATGTACTCCAACTTATCAAATTAAATTCCATTAATTATAACAATATAAACAAGTAATTCAAATATACAACGAAAGTGACACAATTGTGCATATTCATACCTGATAACATCGAATAAGCTAGGAAGTCACTAATGGTCCAAATAACTGCGGCCTGCATCAAGAATTTTTTCTTCTTGGACACATCGTATGTCAAAGCCCCATCATGCTATAAACTAATAAGCTCAGCAATCAACAGTTGCAAGTATTATATCTAGCCTCTGTTTCAGACTTCATGGACCTGGTATAATAATGGTAAAAAACATGATTGGATCTTTCAAACACATAGAAGGAGGCAAATTATAGGGCGTTAATATCACAGGCCAACTTGAATAATGTTGACCCGATGCACCAAATGGGTTGAACCCATGCATAAGCCCATCTGTGCAACGATTGAAATGCTTCCGGGCCTCGGCATCAGACAGATGTCGCATCACTCCCTCCTCTTACATATGGGTTGGGCATTTTGGCCCAACCTGAGAGGCCGAACCGCCTATTTTTTTAAAAAAATAGGGTCGGGCCTGGGCTTATGGTCTGACCCGGCAAGCCGACCCATCTATATATATTATATATATTTATATATATGTATATTATATATATATATATATATATATATATATATATATATATATTAATTTGATGTATTATGTGTTATAAATTAGAAAAAAAAATGATGTGAATTATAAATTTAAGAGTTGTTTAGTATTTATTAAAATATAATTTCTATAATAAAGTATATATTTTGATAAAAAAATATAGAATTTTGATATTTTTTTTAAAAAATATGCCTGTTGGCTGGCCCGGACAGCTTTTTTGATGGGTGGGCATGGGTCATACCTTCAGCCCGATCAACCGGGTTGAAGTTTTAAGGATGAGCCTGGCCCATCTCTAGCTGCAGTAGCATCTGATGCATACAATCGCTGCAACCACTGGGTGATAGGCAAGTAGAACATGCGGAAATGCGACACGGGAATTCGCTTTCCGATTTTGTATCTTGGGTGGCCGCAAAATTTTCAAGAAGGGTATCCTTCATCCTGACCCAAAAAAATCATGCAACCATTTTTGCACCAGCCTATCTTTTGGACTGGCAAACTAAGCCCCTCCACCAATTGCTTCATGTTGTACATGCTATTGGGTAACGTTGTTTCTAAGGGGTCACACTAATGAGACCACTCTGAAATTAAGTTATATGCTCTCTCAGGTATGTTGAATTGTTCCTTCATATTTAAAAGTGTTGTGGCTGGTGCTAGTTGAATAACCTCACATCCCAGATATAACGGCCTACTCACTGAGGCCAACATATCAAATAGCCTTTATGCCTATGGATTGGGATCCTCCTCCAAGAAATTCGACACATCCTCCACATTAGAGAACACTGAAGTGCCTGCCACATCGAATACCATTTGGTGCATTTGACCATAATATGGTTGACGTATATGATGAATGGGGACATCGTTACTACTACTACCTTCGAACCGTATAGACTCTTGCAGAGCCACTTGATACATAGCATTTGTCTCTCCTTGACAAACCCATTGTTGATAATTAGGAATAAAACCACGACTATAGCAAGTGCGTTCTAATGACGTCGGGGTGTAAGAGCCTTCTGTTCCCACACTTCTTGCATGGACAACGTATTTGCGGATTTTCGCTTTCAAAATACGGCATTGATTGGAAAAACTCAACAAATTGCTCCACCCCAACCATGAATTCATCAGTTAAAAAACCATTCAAAATACGTACGTACATCCATTCACGCATTTCCCTGTAGTTTTGGTTTCACGAATTATATAAGTTTTCATTACTATCGCATATGCATAAAACGCACCATTAAAAATATATGTAATATATCAACATCTACATATATCAACATCTACATATATAATCTTACAATAAAAATTAATTCACCTCCAAACTAACAACATGTCTATGAAAACTAATTAAAGAACTCCTAATAATAACAACAAAATAAACAAACAAGCAAACCAATCAATTAAACAATAGCACATAAAACTATTGAAATATTGAATTTTTATTGAAAACAGACTTACAAATTCAAAATGTTGTCGAACTTAGCCCAAAACACTTCAGCTTTGAAGATACGAACCCTTATATCTTTTGTTTTCAAGTATTTTCCAAATGTGCCTTCAACAAAACAAGCCTTGTATATATAGGCCAAAATTCTTGCGACGGAAAAAAATTGGATGCAAAAATAGCAACGAATTTGTCGTTATTTTGCGACGAGAACAAGTGGACGCAAAAATTGAGACGAATTCGTCCCAAAGTGGCGACGAACATTCATTTCGCTGCTAAAAGAAAGACGAAATCACCTTTGGTTTCCCGCCAAACAACCACATATTTCGTCGCAAATGAGGCGGGAAATTTCCCACCAAAGTTTTGCGACAACATAATTCGTTGCTTTTTTTGCTACGCAAATCATTCCGTTGCTAAGTTTTTGCGACAGCATTGTTTCATTGCAATTTGGTTGCAAAGGCTTGTTGGGAAGCAACTCTCCCTTTCTTGAGACGAAACATCTTTCGTCGCAATTTTTTTGTGACGAAAAGCCTTTCGTCACAAAAATAGTCAAACATTCGCTCCTCGCCGTTTTCGTCTGTTGCTTCAAAAATTTTCCATCGCAAAAAGTTCGTCACAAAACGGCCTTTTTCTTGTAATGGAAAAGAGTAGTTTCTCTAATTGGTTCTCAACTTCTAAAGCTCCATACTCGAAACCATGCCTCCGTCTTGCAAGTTTCTATGACAAAAATAGTGACACTTTTGATGAAAGTTATGGTTATGTTTAGTTTAGTTTAAAAAACTGTTTTTTATTTTTTATTTCTATTTTTAAAAAAAATTCATCTTTTTTTTTTTAATTTCTAAATAATAGAAAATTTTATGAACTAAACAGACACTATTCTTCTTCAGGCTGCACTGCAGTACATTCTGCACATTTGATGGGAAAAGAAATTTTTAAGGCAACCAACCTGCGGAAAACGCGGAGAGTACATGTAGAGTGTGCTAAAAATGAACAAGTTACAGTTTCCAAGTTTTAAGAGTAGAGAACAAAAACAGATACATCGATTAACCAACAGCAAAACATACTAACTTCATGGTACTTTCTGGTCATAATATCGCCTAATCCACCCCACATTATCCCATAGAAGCTTACAAATATATATTTTTAATGAAGCTTACAAATTTGACATTCTAAATTGTGTGGCGAGAGAGAGAGGGGGAGGGGAATACCTTTAGATTAAGAAGAGGTGATTTTTCAAATAAACTTATTGGTTGATCCAATGCACTGTATGCTGCTTCAGAAATAAAACAAACTCAACATTACTACCAGTTGATGATGCATCAACGTTGCTATAAGAGAATTGAATAATCTGATTCCCATAAGCATTCCGCACCGTTCCATCATAGGCAGCGTATATATCTCGCATGAAAAACATTAATCTCCAAGTCGAAGTCTCAGGAAGATCAGCATTATCACTGAATAAGCAAAACATTCAACAGGACTCAAGCCTGTAAGAAAAGAGTCCTCAACCACAGCATATGGGATATAAGACTTGGCGCATTCAACAGCATCATCAGCCTTTTGCTTATTCCAACCAGCACAAGAGAGTTGACAAGGCATTCTAAATGATAATGGGACCAGAGAATGTTTCAAACCAAGACACGTGCTATGCTGGACTAACTTAAGCAAATTGCCCTTGCTTCCTGCCTTCATCATTTTTTTTTTGCCGAAATGCCTTCATCCTCATCATTGCTAGTAAGGAGTTTATGGAACAAATCCAACTCAACGGAATAAACCATGTTGGTCAAAGTAAACAACTTAACTAGGCATGCATATTAGCTAGAATGGAGCAAGCCACGTCACTCACAAATTGTTCCAAGACCAAACCAAATTGTACATGTCCACACCTATGGTGGAAAATACACCCTTGTTTTGTTTTAGAATCTTTTTTTGTTAATAAGAAAATGTGTTTATTTGATTAATTTTTGTAATCTATAAAACAACATATATTGAACAAATCAAACATAATGATTCGAAGATTAACCTTGATGAACACAACGGAAAAATCACAAGAGCAAGATCTTATTATATGACAGTCTTGTAAAGCACCCAACAATCTTATTAGGACAAGAATGCAAGTCCAGTTCATGATTTTGATGTCGCATGAAGATCTCCATTGACACAAGATCTCGATGGGATGAAGAAGAATGAAATCTCCTTCTTTTTAAAGCAGAAGACAACGCCTACCTCTCAATGAGTTTTTCTTTTTGTGTGGTCTCACTAAATGGGTGTCTAACCCTAATTAAGGTTTTGTGTCATCTATTTATAAGAAGTCATGTAGGCATTATTACATTTTTAAAGAACTCATATTTCATTCTAATTCAATTAGGGCTCACTCCAATTATATTGGGCTCACAATCATGTATTCATATGTTGAGAGAACCTGATTCAACTCGTGATCCTTTGGACCACTTCTTTTTAGTAATTTTTAAATACATGATTAGAAAAAACAAATGTTAGTGTGTTATTTAGTTTTGGTATAAGAATAACCAAGAATTACTTTAATAAATGTTTTTTTAAAAAATAAGGTTTGCTTTTAACTTTCTAAAAAAATGACAAATAAAAAACTATATGAAAATCTTTATTTTATAAAATTTATGTAAATTTAGTAAAGGAAAACGAATTTATTTGGAACCACTAATTTTAGATTTTCATCTTTATTTTCTATTTAAAAAAAAACAAAGATAAATTTCTGAAAATGATAGGACTAAATCTAAATCGTATACAATACTGATTGAAAAAATGGTATACAACACCAATATTCAATCCACACAAAAATAAAAAAATTGATAACTAAATAGAAAAAATGGTTAAAATTGAGTGAAAAAAATATATATAAGGAGGGCTCAACTTATTCTAAGAGTAAGTATTTTACACATACTTTTCATTCTCACCATCCATTGCATTTAGATTTAATGGTGATGATTAAATTAAAAAAAGTAAGTAGCATCAATCATTAGATTCAAATGCAATGAATGATGGAGATTAAGAGTAAGTTAAAAAAATTTACTCTTAGAGTAAATTGAGCATTTCCCATATATATATATATATATATATATATATATATATGAGGAGGGCTCAACTTTCCATATATATATATAGATAATCAACTTATGCTAAGTGTAAGTTTTTTATACACGTTTGATCTTGGGACAATGGTGTTGTGATGACTGCCTCCAATAAATAACTGGTAATAAATTAACCAATTGGATGTCAAGAGAAATGGGTAAATTTATACCATCATCTTGCCCCAACCATAGAGTGATAAGAGTGAGGAAGCACAAAAAAAGAGTTGTCATTGAATTCTCTAGCCATTTAGGGAATGAGACACAAAGACAATGCGATTCAAATTTATGACTTCAAATTCTTTAACTTATACATTAACTACTCGAATTGGTGTCTAGTGATAAACAAAAAGATTCACTTTAATTTTAAGACAATTTTTTTTTCGAACATATAACTATAAGACAATTAATGCAAATAGGAAGAATGAATTAATATGGGCCCTCCTCAAGTTGATATCTGTTTTGGGCAATTTATGAGAACCGATCAAAACCTACTTTCCTACTTAAATTTGACGCAAGACTTTACAATGACGAAATTACGTAGTTCATCTACGTTAATTTATAATATTTTTTTAAATGAGCATAGTATATTTATTATAGATATATTTTTCAATAATTACTGATTTATAATGTATTTTTTAAAATTTATGGTTCTGTATTTTTAAATTCACGACATTTTGTTGATATATTGTTGGTTTGTTCTGTTGTTTCATTGTTGGTTTTCTGTTGATTTGTTATTAATTATTTGTTGTTGATTTTATGTTTTATTATCGAATTATTGTTGAACAAATATATAATGAACCGTCAATTTGTAATTTACAAAGTTGAAGTCATGTATTTGTAATTGTAAAACTGGGAAAATCTCACTTTTATAATAAAAATAAACACTAATTTTGAAAAATGTCTCGAAGGTTTTCCACTTGCAAAAATTCTAGAAAATGCAAACTGAAATTGACAAATGTCACATTCATAAGAAATCGTAATATTTTCGAGAGAAATTAATTTTTTTTCAAAAAAATAAATTTTGGAAAAAAAATTAATCTTCCAAAAGGTCTCTAATAGTATCTAAAAATAAGTTTCAAATGGTCTACAACAGTCTTCAATAATTTTCAATAGTCTCTAAAATAGAGTTCACAATTTTTTAATAAAAATTTTAATTTAATTACCGGTTTTTAATTAAACTAATTTATTAAATTTTTTATTAACAAATTTTAATTTATTTTATCGTAATTAATTTAGTGCACAAAAGTCTCTAAAAATCTATAAAGATATATGAGGTCTCTAATAATTTACAAAATTTATGCACAAGAGTCTCCACAAATCTCTCAATGACAAATGTCTAAAAAAATATACAAAAAATTTTCAAATGTCTATGAAAAATATACAAAAAGTATCTACAACAGTATACAAAGATCTACAAAATTAACCAAACATCAAACGCATACGAAACTGATTTTTTACAAACTACTTTAAATTAAAGTAAAAACACAAGCGGCTAGGGTTTGTTCTAACCGCCGCCAACAACAAAAATCTCAACAAATTGCACAATCAAATTAGGGTATCCGCAGCAGCCGCCGCCGTCTCTTGCTCGCACCTCTGTATTTTAGTCGTCGTTTTTGCTCCTTTCTTCGTTCGATCTCCGCCGACAGCTTTGTACGGCTATGGGATTTTGGCAAATGATGCATCTAATGCAGATTTGTAGTTGAAATTGCTGCCTCTCTCCCTCTTGCAATAACAAGTTCAAACATTAGCACCAAATTTGCACCAAAAAAAATCATAAAATATGTTCTGTCAACAACAAATAACAAATATGCACCAGATTTGCCACGCGCCACCTCTGTCTGCCGCTCGCACCTCCGTCTTTTTAATCGCCGCTTCTGCTCCTTTCTTCATTCGATCTCCGTTTCAGCTTCGAAACAAAATCAAAACGGGTGAGGGTTAGGGTTTATTGCCGCCACCACCGTCTTTTGCTCACACCTCTCTAGTTTTCGATCGATGTTGGAAAGAAACCGAGAAGAGAGAACAACGAGAGAAGATGAGAGTGACATAAAAGAGGATAGTAGAGGAGTGAGGAACAAAGAAGAAGCGATGTTGAAATTAGGAGAACGAAGATGTCCGACAATGAAAATCGATGAGAGAATAAGAGAGAGAGAGAGAGAGAGAGAGAGAGGAGAAGGAGAGGAACATATGAGACATAGATGAGTAGAGGAGAGCGAGACGAACACAAAAGGAGTGTCTGAAGGGAGGGAGGGAGGGAGAGAGAGAGAGAGAAACGAAAAACAGAAAATGGCCTAGATTTTTTATTATTTACAATTATGCCCCTAATTTTCAAACATATTAAAATCCTAGTATATTTCAGTTTTCAATGATTGTTTTATTATTGTTAAAAGTGAAAAATAATTTAATTGTGTTTGTTTAAATTGTTGTAAATTGATTGGTTGAAAAATTATATTAATTTTGTATAGAGATGGATATAATTAAGACTTGTGGATACATTCGTATATATTTGGCATACATTTGGATGTATTTAGAAATCAAAAAAATTATATAAAAATTAAAATTTTGGATACATTTTTTGAGACTTTTAGATACATTCGGATATTGAAAAAAATGTAAAATTATATTAAAATTTGTAAGTTGGAGGCATTTAATTTTAAAAAATATTAT
>CAODLS010183615.1:0-12584 GCA_948243855.1 Flueggea neowawraea | reverse complement strand
TAGTGAATATAATTACAACAATTATATATGAAAAGAAAAAGAACTAGACACATTAACAAAGAATTTGAATTTTATTGACCAAAGTTTTACCGTCCACATATGACAGTCCAAAATAAATAAGAAAAGCAATTTTTTGAATGACAACTTACTTAAACTACGTCGTTTCCCACCCACACCAGTACACCACAATTGACAAACCCTAAATCTCACTCCCACTCTCACTCTCACTCTCATAGTCACTCATTCGAAACTAACCAGTCGCCGCCTTTCTCCAGCTCCCTCTCACTGTCGTCTCTCTCTCTCTCTCCGGCTGCTCTCTCTCACGGTTTGAAGCTCTCTCTAACTGTCGTCTCTCTCTCTCATCGGCTACTCTCTCTAATTGTCGTCTCTCTCTCTCTCTTTCACTGGCTGCTCTCTCTCACGGTTTGAAGCTCTCTCTAACTGTCGTCTCTCTTTCTCACTGGCTACTCTTTCTCACGTTTTGAAGCTCTCTCTAACTATCATCTCTCTCTCTAACCGGCTACTCTCTCTCACGGTTTCTAACTTTCTTCAGTTTCTAGGTATTATTTTGAATTTTCCAGATGATTAAACTAGAAGGGCGTGGAAGAATTTTGTAAGTTATCCTAGCAGTAGTTGCCTAGTTATCCTAACAACCAAAAGACGGTAGATTGTTGATTAATAATTTGGTTAAATTAAAAGTAGTGCTTAAGCCCTACAATGTCAAAAGAAACCTGGATTAATCCGTTTTCTTCTTGTCTTAGCGAGCTCTAGCTCTCACTAGCTAAACCTTAATCGAGCCGAGCTCGAGCTCTAAACAAACGAGCTTCTCACGAGCCGAGCTCGAACGGCTAATGAGCTTCTTCTTTCTATTTCGAGCCTTGCTTGAACGATTTAAGAAGCTCGAGCGGAGCTCGAGCTCTGACACTGTAGAGCCGAGCCGAACACCTCAAAGCTCAGCTCAGCTCTGCTCGGCTCGATTACAACCCAATTATGGAATACAACAGAGGGTTCTTCTGACCTTTCACATAAATAAATTGTTTTTTGGTCCAAATATAACTAAGAATTTGTCTAGAAAGGTGGCCATATAACATATTTAATAATTTTTATGATGACTGGTGATGATTAAATAATAAATAAAAAATATATTTTTAATAAAATTAATTATGCAAATATACTATATAATGTTTAAAATATGTTATTATTGTCAAAAGAGACCTAAGTTTGATCCATCCACTCCTACCGTCATCCACCACCATTTTCATATTTATACTTGTTAGTTACCCTTCCTATCATAGTCATCAACCAAACACTCCTATCATCGATGAAACTCTCTGTCATGTATCAACCAACCTCTCCCATTTGTTATCATTTGATAACTGATAGATGTAACTAACAATTGTAAATATGAAAATGCTAGAGTAGGACGGTAGGAGTGGGTGTGTCATTAACTAATTAAACTCTCCAATTGTTCTAGTAAAAAAAATCTCGTTAGGGATGACAATATGTACCTATAACGGATATCATCAGTATTTATATCCGATTAAAGTATTATGAATATTATTTGCATTTTACTATACACATACGAATAAGATATAGAGATAATTTTATCCTAATTGTTCTTGTACCTATATTGCAATGTTCATATTTGCAATGTACCTATATATATATATATATATATATATATAAGAATAGCTTTGGGACAAAATTAATTATATTCAAATTGAGAGGTTATAACTAAATAGAGGTATTAGTACAAAAAAAATTCTAACACCCAAAAGTATCCACTTTAACAACAATAACAGTAAGAACTCTCTAATAATTATTATTAAAAAAATATTTACCAAAAGAAGAGAAAACAATATCACTTAAAATTGGTTGAGATAGTATGATGTGTACATAGTTTTTATATAATATTCAATGAAAAAATTAAAGAAAATATAAAATATTTAGACTTTTAAACTAGAATTTGTATGTTACCAACTCTATATAGATAAGTACAAAAGTCTTTTATAGGTAAATGTAATAGACTTTTAAAATTATTATTATCTCTTATATTAATGTAACATAATATATATATATATATATATATATTACTATATGGAGGTATATTTTCTTAATACAGGACTTAAAAAATTTATAATTTATTACAATTTAGAGGTTATTCCTATTTGTAATTGATTCAAGTTGGGACCAATTTTTTTTATAATAAAATAGAGGTTATTCTTATATAGAGTATTTATGTATAGAGGTTGTACTATATACATTCGTGTTGACGCGTGTTCGAGTGGGAGCGACGACAACTGTGAGTTGTCTATTATCGCGGATTCATGTCACGCAATATAGTTAGGTGTGTAGGCCCGAGACTGTTTGCCTCAATGCGGTGCTATGATAACCTCACTAGTGCACATGCCTAAGTCCACTGCCGTGTCAACTATGACTCTTGGGAACATTCTGTAGCAGGGAAGTAATGTTTGTATAGTAACACCCAACAAGGATATATTACTACTAGTTGCCCCGCCTCCCTTTTTTATCAAAAAAATATGATTTGAATTGATGGAAACTTATTACTGTTTTATATTTATATATATTTTGAATTAATGTATCCGGTCTCTTTGCTTATACCAACTTGATCTTCGAAGAGAGACATAACATATAAATTGGTATCCTACGAATAGGCTAAGGGTAATTATTTTGTTTGCTTGTGTGAGTACATCTAAATGATACGAGCTACATATTTGGATAAAAATATTCACATTTCTTACCTATACACTACCAATCGCCATCCATATTTCCAATAAAAACATGAATATTTCTTGGTTAAAATCGTTTGGTTCACTAAAGTTATTAATGGGGAATTTTTAAATGATTGATTCGATAATATATTATAAATTAATAAATTAAATAGAACTACATAATGAAGAATGAAAAATTTCACAACCTTTTAATTATTAACTATCCAACTACGTTTAAAGAACAATATCTATATTTGCTTTGCATTTACTAAAAGATCAGCATACCTAATATTCAATTGGTGATTATTGTATTTTTAGTAGACGAGCCACTTTTTTATTTTTTCTAATTTTTTTAATCTCATTTACAGTCTATTCTTAATGAGTATACAATATAAGTGCTTTGTTTTAAAAATGAGTATATCCATAAAAAAAGGAAAATTATCATGTGTCAAATAAATTAACAAGTAATATATAAATATGTGTAAATTATTTTAAAAAAAGCCAATTTGAAAATTGAACATTTTTATTGAAGCTTGAAAGAGAGAGAGAAATGGTGAGAGGCGATGTGTGGATTCTGATGGGTTGAGTGACTGGTCGGACCTACGGTTAGAGTTAGTGGGTTGGGTTGATTGGGTTAAATCTGGTTAGATGTGAATATAGTTCATTTTCCAGTTCAGCATGTTAGAAGTATATATATGGAATTTTGAGCAGAAAAATGATCTCCTTTTCTACCATTGATTTTCTTTGTTTAGCTATGATGTCAATATAGTTAACCCAACTTTGCACTGAGTGTCTGCTTGACATTAAGATTAGAATTGCATTGATATTACAAAATTGTATTTTGAAGTTAATTGCAATTTTTAAGTTTTTTGTAATGACTTAAAAACTAAGATTCGCGATTGCAATATCTCCTTGAAACTCCGTTTTAGAAAAGTTAAGTTTTATTTCTTTTTTTTTTCATCACACTTTTAATCAAATAATTTTTTTACATTTATAAAAAAGCACTTTTATACAATAATATTTATTAAATATTTTTTGGTAATAGAATTTTTAAAAATGACAACACCAAATAGAGACTATCAGTTGACATATCAAAATATTTACTGAGTGGAATTTTCTATATCAGCCTATTAACAGAAAAATAAATAAATTTTAACACAAGACACATATAAAATAACTTTAGAATTTACCTATTAAATTATAAATCTAAAACGAATAGAATTTGTGTTTTTTTTTTAAACTAGTCTGGTAAAAACATACTAATGAACAAAGGTACCTCTTGATGGGTAGTCTAGATGCAAGGGGTGTTGTCCCAAGTTCGCATCGCGTGAATTTTAAATTTAGTGGGAGTGACGTAATCCTTGGTAGCTCCGGTTGTACTCGAACTCGTTCATGCATTAGAGCTTGGATGTTCAGGCCTCGGACTGCTAGTCCTCAACGATGACCACACTGTGCACAGACCTAAGTCTGTTGTCGGTATCAACTATGACTCCAGAGAACATGTCGCAACAAAGAATAATACATGCATAGTCATATCCAATAGGAATATATTACTATTGACCATTTTCGGCCCTCTTTTTATTAGCAAAAAAAAAGAACAAAGAAGGTGTGAATAAAAAAAAAAAGAACAAAGGAGGCGTGAATTCAATTCTGAATTGGAGAAATAAAAATGACTTGTCAGTGTACTCAAACGAAAGTCCAGTAATAAAAATTTCTCGAAAGAAAAAATTGACTGTTTGTTAAGTTCTTTTTTGACTAATACATAACTTACTCCCAAAATTTATACGATTTTTTCTATTGATTTCTTGAACTTTTCGAACATTCAACTTACTCCCTAAATTTGTTTAAACTGTTTCAACTACCCCCTGAACTTACTTAAAGTGTCTCAATTACTCCCTAAACTTGATTAAACTGGATAATTTACCAACTTTTCTTAATTCGTTACGAGTTATTATGATGCTTCTTTTTATTCTTTTTTTTATCTTTTACTTTTAAAAGTGATAATTTGAAGGTAAACTAGAGAATTTTGATATTCAAACACATTGAAAAAATCTTTAGTTGAGAAAATTTTAACAATTTCAGGGAGTAAATTAAACACTTAAAAAATTTAGGATGATAAAAGAAAAAAACGTGCAAGTTTGAGGGTAAATTATGTATTCCTTCTTTTTTACTATAATTGTTTTAAGTTCGGTTCCATAAAAAAAACTGTCCAAAACCTAAGTGCCTCTCTCTATCTCTCTGCAATTTCGTTAATTTTGGTTCAGAAAGAGAAAGAAAGTTTCTGTTGGTCAGTGAGAACAAAGTACTACTCTTAGCTACTCGTAACTTAGGGTCCCTGAAGTCGTCCTACGGGACGTCTGCTCAACATTTTTATTGTTATTATATTAAAGTCCCCAGTTCCTAACCCCTCAGTTTTTTCATCCGTAACCCAGGGGCTACTTTAAGAGTCTCGCAGGACGCCTACTCAGTTTTCCACTAAACACAATTTTATTTTAATCCCCAACTTTTATCTACTACTTTATTTAATATTTTTTTACCCCAAATTCATTAAAATAAAAAGTGTCCATTCAAATAAAAATAATTCATTAAAATAAAAATATTACATTAAAATAAAAATACTAAACTTATGCCGAAAAATATCATCATTGTAGGTGGAATTTTCAGAAAAATAGTCATGAACTAACCGTTTGTGACCACCCACGCGATCTCGGTTAAAATAGCGTCTTAGTCTTTTTTCACGGCGTCGGTTGGAGGATTCATCATGGTTTGTTGTACTAATTTCAACATCTCTTATTCAGCAGAATCATTCCAAATAGATTGCTTGAAATTATCTCGAATTTTTTGTACTTCTCGTCATCAGAAGAGGAGAAAATATTTGCAAGTGCAAATTCTTCCATTGTTTTATTTTTGTTGTTTGAAAAATAATCAAAAAAATCGTTGGGATCCATTAAAAAAATATTTGGAGAGAAATTTTAATAGTTGAGAGAGTTTGGGGGAGAGAAATGGGTGTTTGAAGTGAAGAAATGATAGAAAAAAATATGTTTAGGGGATATTTATAGAAAAATAGGTAAAACTAACCGTTGGAGTAAATTTGACCGTTGGATCAATCAGATCCAACGATCAGATTTAAATATTTTAAGAAAAAAGTTAAATGTCAGGTTTGGGGTCTATTGGGCCCCGCGCCTGACGAATTAGCTCGTCCTCCCGCAAGAAAATAGGCTATCGGACCGGGATGCATTACTAGAGGGCTAAGAACGGTATTGTGGGCGGCCTTATGGTCTCCATGTGCAAGTCAGTGGTTCTCTGACCACGCTTCATCGTTGTATGTTATAAAATTATGAGACTTAAACTTTTTTCTGTTGTTTCACATGAGACTTAAGCAGAGGTTTCTTTGTTTTCTTTGCAAGTTCTGATCTTTTCTTTTCCCGAAATAGCATATATATGAGTGGAACACATGTCTCATCGCAATAATTTTGTGGAAAAGAATTCCACCGTAATAATATTTTAAACAAGTATCCACCAGTGTGTGTGCGTTCTACTGTTCTTGGTCAAAAAAATAAAAAAAGAGATGCGAGGTGTGTTCTTTATCACTTTATAAAAAATTGAACTACAAGAGTGGAAAATGAAATAATGCAAATCAGTTTTTTTTAAGTAATAATGCAAATCAGTTGATAAAAAGTTGCAATGAGATCACTATTGTGGAATAGCTATGTTTATAACGTTTGGTAAATGTAAATGTAGCAGTTATAGTTATGTAGCAGTCAGTTGGAAAGTCACTTTCCCAAGTGAAAAAAGAAAATGCATGATGACCTTTAATCCAGGAAATAATCCTTGAAGCTGTTCCAAAGAAAATAGAACTACTTCACCAGAGGAACTGTATTTTGAGGATGAAAACAGAAAGTGGTAGTGAGACTGATTAATTCTCTGTTAATAATGTATTCTTAACTTTGTGGAGTGTTCTGTTGTAAACTTTTCATGACTTGGTCTGACATTAAAATTTGGAAGAACAAAATTGCAGTTTCAGCAATTTTTATGAACACGATCTTGACTGAAAATTTCATAAATATAGGTGAAACATGTGGGGGAAGAAATGGGTTAAATGTAAAGTTATGAGTTTCTGCGGAGTTAGAAACTTGTAGATTGTTTTGCAGGCTATTCTGACTCTTGTCTATATTTTTGTGTACTACCTAGTATTCTGCTGTTTCCATCTCATGTCTTAATTGAAGGAGATTATTACCTGCAAATTCTTCGAAGTATGTTTTATGTATCTCTGATTTTTCGGATTATATTTGCCTGAGTTCCTCCATGTTAACTTACATCAGATATGTATCTGTTGTGAGGTTTACTCTCAGCTGTCTTCCTTTTATGTTTTATTTCCAGTAACTTTGCTTCTCTGGAATTGATAATGATAATTATTACTTGAAAAATAATGTTTCTACTGTGGCTAGTTGGTTTCTGCGACATATATTTGAGCGTTTACTAGGGAACTGTGGCTTCTAGATGAGGTGCAGCTGTTTTGAGTTGATTGTTTGTGTTTTATGATTTGTTAACATAAAATTAGGATAATAAGAAAAGGATTCCTTAACTATTCTTTATCTACTTGCACATGTTTTCCTTTATCCATCTGCACTTATTCACAGTTGTATTCGGTGTTCTTTTTAAAAACATCAATATTAATGATTTTTCTCTTTACCCAGATTTCTTCAACTTCCTGAATTTGACCAAGGAAAACGAATTTGCCGTAGGCGTCTGACTGGCCACAACGAACGACGTAGGAAGCCACCTCCTGGATCAGGGTTATCATCTCGCTATGGTCGACTCTGCTCCACTATGTCTGGTAAGGGGCTTTGCATGATTGGCCATGTCTGGTAAGGGGCTTTGCATGGTTGGCCATGCATTTAAGTGCAATGGCCTGTCTAGTGAGCTTATTTACATCTGCTGCTGCATCCTTTAGATAGACCAATAAACTGAATGCTTTGACAGTCTACAAACTTCACCACTTATTTTTGCAACCATTCTTTCTTTGGTACATCATTGTGACATGATTAAATGTAGTTATGACAGATAGCGGTAGAGGACGCTTTCTTGTGGACTTCAGTGCCTACCCAAGGAATGCTGCCAGGGATGTGTGGCCAAGGTCTTATTCAGCTGATCGGCTTCCTGGGAATCACACAACTGGTTCAGGGAGGTCTACTCCAAATCCATGGCAGAACAACTCTCAGAATCCTCCATCTAACCTTTATCTGCAGGAATCATCAAGTGGGACTGGTTTTCCGAGTTTAGGAATTCCTCCAGGAGGATGCTTTACAGGAGTCGTGTCAGTGACTCAAGCTGTGCTCTCTCTTCTGTCAAATCAACAATGGGGCTCTAGAAACCGGGCATCAGGTCTTGGTATGAATGACCTGGTTAATGCAGACAGAGCACCCACTGTTCAGTCAACAGCTCCTCATGGTGCAGCTGTCAATCCTTACCCAAACTCTCCTTGGGGTCTCAAGAGTAATGAAGCTAGTGGCAGTTCACACGAGATGCGCCCTGATCTCGGTCTGCGTCAAATTTCTCAGCTGCACAACGTTCAGTTTTCCGGTGAGCTTGAGTTGTCTCATCAACAAAGGAGGCAATACATGGAACTTGAGCAACCAAGGGGTTATGACTCTTCTACTACACACATCAACTGGTCTCTCTAAGTTAACATTGTTGTTGTGTGTTAATTAAGTTATTCTGGATAATTATGTTGATCGGAACAACTTCAAGCATGTAGGATGGTACTATCTTGTTCAAGAACTTGCTGGGCTACTCCCCAGAAAGACTTGTTTTGACTCTGGCTTGTTTTTTGCTAATGTTATTGTGAACAAATGATGGATAAGGCATACAGCCTTGTTTAGAAACTTGGAAGTCATTTGTTGCAAGAACTGCTGGTGTGGTTATAGAAGTTTTAACTCTTCAGATTTCTCAAGTGAGATTCGACCACCACTCCACACACAGACTTTCAGAGCTATTTTTCTCTGTTTTGGTTTGGTGATGTATAGATTTCTTCTTCCAATTTGCAAAAAGGAACCGGTAAAAAGTGGAGCTTAATACGTCCAGTCTTTGAACTATTACGATTTTTAGTCACCAAGTCTCCCAACTAGGTTACAATAACGATCATGTTGAAAGATTTAAGGTTATAATCGTTAATAGTTCAAAGTTTCAAATCCAGAACTTGTAATGATTCAAAACTTAAAACAAAAAATAACTGTTTGAAGAGTACTAATGAACGAACAACTGCTAGTTGAGAAATTTAAAGTTAAATCTGAGACAAAAATGTAATGTTTTATTTGAAGAATGCGTAAGCTGATGAATTATAGCCGCATAAGGTGGTTTACCTATATGAAATTAGAAAAATGGTGACACATTTACATGTCCGGTATTCATAGAAGAAGCCTCGTCTTGAAGCTGATTTTCCTGGCTTTTCGCTTTAATATGCCCTCAAAACCTTGCTGAGACTTGAAAGATCGCAAGTAAGTTTACGACCCTCTCTCAAAGCTGACTTAATTTGTTTGGATGCATCATCACCTTCCTGTATCTGGTTCAATATCCAAAGCTCCATATGCTAAAAATTTTGCATATCAGATCAAATAATATTTGCCACTTGGATATGCCAAAAACCACAGTAGCATTCCTTTCTGAAGCAACTTCACCGCTCCAATGTGGAAGAATCATTGATGTTTGGAGTTGGTGGCAGCAAGTTTGTTTTCTGCTAGCATCTTGCATTAGGAAAGTATATTCTAGTGGTCATCTTCATCTATACCAGGGCAGTTGGATAGCAGTGCCTCTGCTGTCTCATACTGAAACAAAAGGACCGTGTAAAATAATCAGAACCACGAAACCTAGAGCTTTGCTTAATGCAAAACTTCAATGCATGTGTATGGAAAGTACTTCTCCAGTAACATTGCGAGAAATCATATTGAAGTTACCTGACATCCACAAAATAGGCAGTATCGATATTCTTCTCTTAATTTCATCAATATTTCTTGCAAATCCTGCCATCAGAAGAGCAATAATTACCCACCATTGTGGCGTAGAAAGCAAGGCTAAATTTGCCAAAGTGAAAGATTGTTTCAAGTAAGACCCAAAAACTTATCTATTGTATCCAATTCTGCAGGATAACACTAAAAACTTCAAAAGGAATAGCTACTTGCGTTTTAAACAAATTGAAAATTAGATAACATGAAATATGTTCAAAATGATTCACACGAAATCTTGATTTTTTTTTTCTTTTTTATGGCTCATCTAAAGCAGAAAACAAAAAACAAATGATTTTCCACTCCATAAATTCGCTTCCATGTTAGGAAGAAGATAATATACATTCAGCAGAATCCTTATGTGCAATCCTTAAGCGAGCAAAAAATTATATTACATGTGAAGCACATCCATGCTCATAATAACATATACGCATTTCAGGTCAAACACATCACTGAGTTTCCCAGATATATATTCTATGACATATATAATTTAAAAGGCCATACCTCTTCTGTTATCTCTTCCTCCTCCTCTTCTTCTTGCTCACCCCCCTCCTCATCTCCATTCTTCTTTGGCACTATAATTTCCTTGTTCTCCAGTTGATCAAGAGCTGCTTTTGCCTTCTCATAATTTACTACAACTTTACGACTCCGCCACTACGACTTTTGCCTAGAACCAAACTCCTCCATCAAAGCCTCCACTTTTCTTCTTTTCCTCTCAGCCTCAATCTCCTCTCTCTTTCTTTTCTCCTTGAATGGGTCCTCCCGTCCAATCCCCACCCTTGTTCGTCGGATTTCAATCCCTACCGGCTCAGCTCTACCTGAACCCTCCTTTCCCAGAGCTGAACCTGGGGTATACCCCATTTGCTTTAACAACTTAAACCCAATGTTAGATTGTGGAATTGGAGCATCCACTTTTGCCATGGTTTGCTCATCTTCTTCCCGTTGTTGTCTCTCTCTTTCAAGCCGACGGTGTTCTTGCCAACTCATCCCCTTGGTCTTTTTCTTTGATGATTGAACAATTGCTTCACCATGATTCTACACAAATGACAATAATGACAATCATACTCCGTCCAAAACGAGTCCATGCTGTGTTCGGAAAAAACGTTTTAGTCTATCACAAAATTCTGCTAGGGTTTCATGAGTCAAACACAAGTTTTTCATTCTAAACCTCTGAAATCTACCAAATCAAGTCCATTTCTTCAGCATTCATAAACATTTTAAATTAATTCCATACACAACCCAGTTTCACAGTGACTTGAAACATGCATTAGCAACGAACAAAAGATTCGAATCTCCGCGAAAACTTAAAAAAAAAAACCTCAAATTCATACTGACCTTTTTGGAGGAGAACATAGAACTGTTAGATGACTCTGGAGGAATGAACTGAGACAGGTCACCCATATAATCCTCCTCCTCTTCCTCTCCTCCTCCATTGCTTCTCTGCTTCTCACTTGATTCCGCCATCACTCCCGTTTCTTCCCTCCACTCTCGTGTCAAGAGGCCATGTTGCACAATCCTAAATGGGCCGATGATGGCCCTCACAGCTTTTCATGGGACCCATCATCAGAAGCCCATGAATTAGCCCAATAGACGTGGCACGTATTCTCAACAGCTGTAACGGTTTTTGCTGACGTGGAGACGGTTACCACTATATATACTCCACTGTCTACCGCCAGCCAAAAAGCATGCTCTGATCAAAGAAGAAGAGCTAACAGTTCTTGGAGCTCTAAAACTCGATTCATTTTTGTTAGTCAACAAACCCTAAGACTTTCTCGCCTTTCCTCACATTTCCGTTTGTTTCCCGAGAAAACAAGAAAAAAAACGGAAGTAAGTATTTTAATACTGTTTTGCCACTAAAATGAAGTCCCAGATTCTCGACTTCCTTTCTCCGTTTCTTCCCTGTTTCCACCAACCAAACATGTTTCTTTCTCGCAATACTGTTTCTAAAACTGGCTAATTCTTTTCTCTTCTATGTTTTCTTTCGTTACTCTGTAGTCTGTTGAGACTTGAAAACCTGCGGATGGAGAAACAGAGATGGTGCTTGTGTTTCAGTGTGATTATCTTTTTCGCGATCAATCTTGCTTCACGAACTAAGGCTTCTACGGATCCTTCTGATGGTAAACTTGTTATCATCTGAAATCTTTCAATCTTTCTGATCACTAAAGTAATTTTTGTCACTGCTCTGTTGTTTGGTTGCTGAGAAAAAAATCTCAGGAGATTTTCTCCTGTACGGATGACGGAGAGAGTATTTTGGCGGGAAAATAACTGAATCTTGTTCAATTAGTTTTACTGTGTGAAGCTTGTTGTCGTTCGTAGTAGTAAATGTTAGCGAATGAATATGCAGTGATAGCACTGGTAGATCTGTACAGAGCATTGGAATTTCCACCACAGCTGAAGAAGTGGAAATTGGAAGGAGGGGATCCGTGTGAGGAGTCATGGACAGGCATCTCGTGTCATGGTTCTTCCGTAATCCACCTGTAATTCACATTTCTAATCTTCTTAAACTATTAATTTCTTGATTTAATTTTTATGTAGCCAAGAAGTAATTGTAGTTTCCTGTTGTTTTTGAAGGAAACTTAAGGAACTAAACCTCAGTGGCAGCCTTGGAAGCCAGCTTCACTATCTCCATAACTTGAAGCATTTGTGAGCCTCCTTTCCTAGACTTATTAGTAATGGAAATTAATGTACATATGTATGTTTTAAAATTAATTTAGAGTTGTGTTTCAGGGATGTTAGCTCCAACTTCATTTTGGGTGAAATTCCATATGGGTTACCTCCTAATGCCACTCATATGTAAGTATATCCCATTCTTTACCAAGCTTATTTGGTTGGATTCTGTGTATGCATCGGT
>CAODLS010183528.1:0-11502 GCA_948243855.1 Flueggea neowawraea | reverse complement strand
AAATGATTTATTCGGAAATAAATATATTTTCTATGTTAAATATTCTGTTCTGCATATAAATAAGAGAATTTTCTGTAACAACCGTTCTGTCTGAAAATAAGTGTATTTCAGTATAAATACTCTGTTCAACACTTTGAATATTTTTGAATAAATATTTGCACATATTTTTGGTAAACACTTTGATATGGGACACCCACGTTACTGGATAAACATAACCTTTGGTATACCATAGTGAGAACTCAGTTATCAGAATAATGGTAACACTCAGCTATCAGGGTAGATGGTAGCATGCAGTTACCAGGGTAGGTGGTAACTCGTGTGTAGCGCAACACACGTGATTATTCTTTGGTGGCGTAGTCCACGTACGAGACATTTTAGTGGCGGTGGTCCACATTATTATTCTGTCTAGTGGCAGAGTCCACGT
The DNA here is from genome assembly GCA_948243855.1 of Flueggea neowawraea. NCBI lineage: Eukaryota > Viridiplantae > Streptophyta > Magnoliopsida > Malpighiales > Phyllanthaceae > Flueggea > Flueggea neowawraea. The sequence continues at coordinate 11,078 of CAODLS010183528.1, read as the reverse complement.
ATGATCCAGATTTTGATACTAGTCCCGTATTAGATCGTTTTGGCACGAGATATATTGGTTGGATACCAACTTCAGTGAGTCTGTGTTATTGCTCATTTTCCCGCAGTGTATTATTTTGTGAGCCTAGCGAGGCATATCTAGCTGGAGCACGGGGACTGCAATACTCGCAGATGTTTCAAGATCAATATCTTCTCAGTTACAGCCTTCAGACTCTTAGGATTGACATAGAGTATTATTTAGAGCCCATAAGGTTGTCATTTGTTAGCCCTTTTGAGTCGGGTACTTTTTGGACTCTTAATGTTGCTAAATTATTCTGATCTGATCTAGTCAGCACATTTCTAATATAGTTGGGGTATATGATCAGTGGTCATCAGCTCTGCGTATCATTTGGAATGATATTTGAAATGCATGATTTTGACTCTGAAAAGATTAAGTAATTCTCTTTGAAAATATTTTTGATACTTCTTACTGGAAATGATTTGGGAATTTTTCTAAAATTATTTTAACATTTATTTTCTGTAAATGTTTTGAGGAAATATTTTTGAAAGAAAGTATTCAATTATTTTATATTTCAAAACTAAGCATTTTGTTGAGTCAAGTATTTGCAAATCTTTCTGACTGTTGTCTTCCTTGATTGTGAATGATTTCGAAACTGATTTCAAAACTATGATACTATATCTAAGGTGTATACGTATATAATTCTATATTTGCATGTGAAGTTTTCCAAACTGTCTTTATGAGGCACGTATGAAGCAATCTGGAGTGTTATTTCCTCACTAGAGATTCTTACGTCTTTCTTTTCTGTCTATTCTCTTTACTCCTATTTTTTTCAGGTGATTTTGGTTTATTGCGGACTGTTAGCCTTCAACATTTGGTGAGGCACTCCGGATATTTAGTCAGTGCCCTTTTGTTCGGGCTCAATATGTATTTTGTTAGTTGCTTCGTACCGAATAATGGGTTATGCTTTAGTATTTGTTATAAAATATTTGATGGTTTTATTCATATTACTTATATTTATTTTGATAGTATTACGTCTATTTTATTTTCTTATATAACGTTTTATGTTCAAAAAATATTTTTGATAAATGATAGTTTGGATAGAATATATGTATTTCGAGGCTTGTGCGAGTTGAGCTGGGCTTCCATAGACAGGTCGCCTCGTATGCCAGTCATGGTCCGAAAACGAGTCGTGACAAAGGTGGTATCAAAGAGTTAGGTTCTGTATTGTATGGGTCGATTGTGGAGCTTAGGTATCTTTGATCAAGTCAGTTTGATTTGCCTCCGTATATTTTCTGAGTAGTTATTGGTACTATGGCAATGGTCATCATTCTAATTTTTGTTATGCATCCTATTTGTCTATGGTATTTGTAGATATGGATTCACGTTCGGAGTCACCATCCAGGGCCACCGCAAGGCCGTCGATCATTTTGTAACAGATCAGGGAGATTCGCGTACTCGTCTGGAGGTAGAGGCATTACCTCATCTGCCGCAGTATCAACGTGCTCCTCAGCTGGGCGTTTTTTAGCGTATCTTTCAAAGGCTTGACCGTATTGCTACGACCCTCTAAAATGTGAGCACTAGATCCTCTAAGCGTTCCCATAAAAAGAGTATGACCAGGGAGGCCATCGGGGTCAGGTCCAGAGTAGTCAGACCAAGCTGGGTCATGAGTTTGTCGCTGGAGGCAAAAGCAGAAAAGGAATTCCTTGGTGCAGTAGGTGTCAAAGGAAACACCTTGAGAAGTGCGTTGAGAAGAAACGCAACTGCTTTTCCTGTAGGCAATCAGGCCATATGATAGCCGAATGCTCCCACAGGCTTGCTACTGAGTCCCAAGCGGGACAATTTATGGTTGGAGGTAACAGTCAGGGCGAATACCCGCAGTGCGGTACGTGTGGGAAGAGACATCCTGGATTATGCAACAAGGCCCGGGTAAGTGCTTTTATTGCAGACAGTCAGGGCACAAGATATCTAAGTGTCCTCGCAAACTTGGGTTGGGAGCTTAAGCAGGACCGTCTGTGGTTAGAGGCGCGAGTGCCGGTTCTGAGAAAGGTTCCACCGAGACCGGTACGCCCTTATTCCTAAACCTTTGCATATTTCATTCGTATCTGGTGTATTATTTTTGTCTGTTGCATTAGTCTTCATTATTTTGATAGTATTACATCTATTCTATTTTCTTATATATCGTTTTATGTTCAACAAATGTTTTTGATAATTGATTGTTTGGGTAGAATATTTGTATCTAAAAGGCTTGTGCGAGATGAGCTGGGCTTCCATAGACGGTTCGCCTTGTACGTTGGTCATGGTCAGAAAACGGGTCATGACAGGTTGGGTAAGTAATTAGAGAGAAATAAACAAACATATGCAGGTAAAGTTAATATCTTTATAAATTTAAAATCAAATTAATTGTCTAAATAAGTATATTTTATTTTTCAAAATCTATATTCCCAATAAGAAAAACACATTAAACTACCAAAAATAATTTTATTTCAATTAATAATGTAATCTAGTCACTTAAAATTTCCCCTACATCGTGCGGTGTTGTGCTAATTGATATCTAAATACTCAATCCAAGTTATTTTTAGTTAATCACAACTTTGTATCGGTTAAATGTTTTTTTAACCACAAAAAAAGAATACAATATTTGCCTTAACGAAGTTTCCCCATGGAATATGTTTTTATCATTTGAAACTCGCCCCACTTTTTTTTTTGGTTTATATCAAATTCATCGATCATCACGGCTAAATACAACTTACAAATCAAATGAATTTCACATAGAATAAAATATTTTTCATAAAGTAAATTGATTCGCATATTGGCAATGTTTAAAAAATAGTAATTATACTTAAAAACTTAAAATGTTCTTTTGTTCTTTTTCTTGATTTTAATTTTGAAGCAAAATTTTCAAAATATAAATTTACAGATTGCAATCTCTGATCAATAATCTGATTCATGATAGTTTCTCATTACTCCTATATGTTTATTACATTTCTGGATTTTTTTATCGAAGCTTCAAAATGTTAATGTGGGAAATTAGATCCCCTCATGACGGTTAACCAGAATCAAAATTGAAATAAGTATCTAACGAATCCATAATCTTGATGGATTTTAGTGAATGAACTCTATATAAGAGAGCTCACCTAACACTTATATAAATAAGTATACTAAAATCTTCATTAAGGTGTGTTAGTTAACTACTACACACAATGCAAAAACAAAAATATTGTCCCTCTAGGTGCGTGCGTTGTCGGCATTGGTAACTAAGAGGAGAAGTTCTTCTTCGTTCCACACTCCATTAATTATTGTAAGAGATTGTTCTCCTAATTCTTAGATTGTGAGTATATGACATATTTCTATTATTAACATGAGTGTGATTCGTAGTGACTAATAATAACATATTTTTTACATATCTAATTAAATTCTTTCGATAAACATATCTCAATCCTTCTATTTAATTATTTAATTGTTCGTTGTTTGTTTATGATTGAATACTGTCCGTAAAATTGACCACGTATATGAAACTAAAATTTGTTGGCATTCATCTCGTCAATGGTAAAATGTGAAAACAGAAAACAAAAAGGTTAAAGCGAATTGCACAGTCAAGTGCGACGTGGTTCTACAGTGAAAAGCCTTTTTATCATGTAGAAAAGCCAACAACGCGACATACAAGTTCGTACTTTTCTTGACTACAAAATCCCAGTTTAGCTCCACTCGCGGATTTAGCGCGTTGGAGGATTTTCAATACGTTTATGGTTTTTCTTTTTTTTAGTATATCAGCATATTTTATTTTAAAAAACGTATTATTTTTTTATTTTTTATTGTATAATTTATCAATTTATTACTAATTTGTAATTATTTCAATATACTAAAAGTACCACAGTTTACTTTAATTTTTTTGATAATTAGACAGTTTAATTTAATTATTTGTCGAATGAAATAAAAACCAATAGTATTTTACTAATTAGTAAAACTTAATTGCATGTACTCATTTATTCGGTGATGGCAGATGCAGTCTGGCTTGCGGTATTGGATTTATCAGCGACAGAACTACACCTGAGCAACCCCTCCCCAATTCTTTTTTTTTTTGTATTCCTTTTTAAGCTAAAAACCTGAAACGACGACGTTTTATTTTCTTGAAGTGGGGAACTAAAATGGCGCCTTTGATCCTATATTGTAAGGGGGGGAAAAACTAAAGGGGACAAAACTAATGGTGGTTGAGAAAAACAAAGCAAGCAGTGGCAGTGTGTGTTTGAAACAGAAGACGAAAGCGAGGGAGAGGAGAGGAGAAGAGAAGGGAAGGGGAAAGAGGAAGGACAACGGGGAGAGACGAGAGGCCTTGGCCCTAAGAACAGCCTTCTAATTGCTTAATTTCATTCCCATTCATTTATTCTAATTGTAATAATACCAAACTGATTAATTATTGTTAACTCTATAAACCTGATTAATTTAATTATGAACTAAGGACCCTTTTTATATTGAAAAAACTACTAATTTTAACCTTAGTACATAATTAATCAGTTAATAAAAGAGTCTAATATGATTTATCATTATCTAAATTTCATAATAATCTAACTTAAAGTTGAGAAATCATTTCTAATTTCTTATCATGGAATCATTACTAATTGTTAAGGCATCAATTTTTTGACGACCATATAATTAGTTATCTAACAACCAGGGATGGCATATATATGGATAAATAATTATTAACATTTCAATGCTAATGCAGTTGATCGCTTCAACCATTAGTACGGACAATATTTTTCAGGTAATTAGTTGATTTTATTTTTGATAAGTTTTTGGGCAATTAGTTATGCTTAGTTGCATAAATCAACAGTATTTTGGGTTTTGTAAAAATAGATGACAAGTGTACTCACACATGTGAGCTTTTTTTAGTAATTTAATTTTCAATAATTTAAAAATATATATGAATTATTAAAAATATACACATTTGCGTGCTTTTCTAGTAATTTAAAATAAAATATAGGGGAAATGACCTCCGCTATACTATTTTCTCTTTCACTTTTCAGTTTTACAACACTCATTTAACAAATAATTAGTTTAGAACAATTTTGTTAATTATTTCTACAATACCACCCATATATATACGGTTTTTAAGGTGGTTTGTCTTTTCAGTTCTCCACGATCGAAAGCCATTACTGTTCACCTCTCTTCTATTTGTTCGTTCTCTTTGCTTTTCTTTCTCTTTTTTCTTCGTTCTCTCTACAAATCGTCTTGCTTCTCTCTATTTCTCCTTTCTATCTTGTCATTTTGCTACACGAATCGCTATCGGATATAGTCGTTTTCCTTTCTATTTTTTGACCATCTCATTAGTGTAAGCTTGTTCTTCTCTTAAATTAGGGTTTAATAATGCATGCAATATCTTCTTATTTCTTTAGTACTTTCGTTCTTTGGTGTGTTAAATGATTTGTTTTTGTGTTTCAGTTTCAATGGCGAGTAAGGGTGTGGAATCTATTTCTAAAGGAACTCGATGAAGCGTACTGCTTGTAGGAGCTAGAAAGTTCAATCAGTAAAGAAACACAAGTTGACGGAATCCAGTGCATTGGTGTCTTCTAAGTTTTTTTTTGTACTTTCCCATGTTTCTTAAAGCGATAGATTATATTTTTCATGAGATGTGTACTCGTGTTGTACTCTATTTTTACTCTGAAACTATCGTTTATTTTGATGGTTTTGTTTTTCCGCATGTTTTGTGGTTACATATTATATGTCGTTTTCTGAGTTGTTCTCGAGTTGTACTTCCGGTTCACCACGCCAATCATTGGTTTCTGGTGAGGTTTTCATTGTCAAAAAGGGTTCTCTTCGTGTATGATTCAATTCGGACTGATGAGCATGATGATAGTGTTTATATGTGCTTGCAAGCTCATAGTGTCATTATTGGCAAGTATATGACTCATTGCAATAAGTGAGGCTCAATGAAGTATCCCAGTTTGTAGTTAAAAGGGGCTGATGACCATGTGTATACTACAAAATCATTTATGGACTTCCTGAGTAGTCTAAAGCGTAAGTCTTTTTGCTTTAGTGTACTTGTTGTACTTTATTTGTACTCTTTTTGTGCTCATCTGATTTTGTGTACTCGCCTAATGTTGTTTTTTGTACTCTATTTGTACTATATTTGTACTTGTCTAACATTGTATTTTTCTCTTAACATTTTTTCTTTTTACAGTGATTGTGGTGCTTTTACCTTTGCCAACACTGAGTACTTTGTGATGGGCGGTTGTTAAAGAGTTTTGATGTTAATGTTTATCGTAAGAGGCTTGCTTATCTACTCTATCACTATGGAAAAACGAAGCACGATAATCACGTTGAATGTGATCATGAAGCGTCATAAAGCAGGATTTACAAGACTGTTTTCTTTTGAAATAGATGAACAATTATCAATTTTAATGTGAATATTAGTATCTTTTGAAAGAACATAAATGTAACTTATTTAAATTCTATAATGAAATGTAAGTATCTTTGTTGTTAATAACTTTATTGGCCTGTTAATGCATGTTCTTCTATTATGCTTTCCCCAACCACATCTGATGCAATGTTTCTTTGACTTATGTTCTGGTGCAGCTTTGATTCTTCTCTTTTTACGTCTTCCTGGTTTATTTCTTCCAATTGGTTTCAATACACAACACTCTTTCACTTCATTTGGGATTGGATTGTTTGAACTGTAGGAATTGGATACACAATAGGAGTATATGCTACCTGAAGTGCCTTGTTAATGTAGTATGCTAAACAATACTGATAAGGGTTTATCTTTTTATCTATAGTTATTGCTAATGCATGTGCACATAGGAACACATCTATCTGAAACTTGTAGCATGTGCATTTCAGTTCTTGCAGGTTGACAACGTACATTTCCTGGTTGTCTTTAACCATGTAAACGTTGTCAGATGATGGTTTTACCTGCAAAAATGTATGGTGTACTCTGCATGTACTCAAAAAATTTTGCAAGCTAAATGATCGTGTTTAATGTACTCTAGTTGTACTCTTTTGTACTTGATTGATTCCCCAAGTGATTTTACCAGCTAATTAGAGGGTTTTTTCTCTGAAATTAACATCAGTATCCCATTCTCCACCATGTTGTAGTATTATTGCTATTTCTTCCATTTTTTGGTTTTTGTCCCTGAAATATGAAACAATAGTACTTATTAGAAAGCATGTATTCCGATTGTACTCACTTTCTACTCACTGGAATAATAACGAAAAGTAGTTCCTTATTCCTGATTCAGTTTATACTTTACATATACTCTGTAACGTTATAAAAGAATGCACTCTATTTTGTACTCTATTTTTACTCCAGTTATACTCTGAAACGTGATTATGTATTGAAATATGTATAGTTTTAATTCAGTTTGTACTCGATGTGTACTCGTGTTGTACTCAGCATGCTCAAAAAACACTGCAATATAAATTATGATTTTGTCCAAACAGTTGTGTTTGGCATCATATTCAGGTGTGTACTCGTTGTGTACTCTGATTGGTCTCTTCTGTCTAACAGCTAATAATCCTCATTGTGTTGTCTACTTGTGAAACACTACTATCATATTTCAGCTATAAGGTTGAACAACTAATCATAATTTGTGTTGTGTACTAGTTTTGTTTCCACTAAATTCTAGTAAAATCGAAGACAAGAATGATCACAAATTTGAAATAAATCGTAAAGAATCTATTTTATACTCATTATCAACAATGTCGTACTTGTATTTGTCTTTGATCGACGTTTTGTACTCACGGATTTGTTTTTAAATCAACTCAATCTCTCACCAAGTCGTCTTTGATCATAGATGTTTGTATGAATGCTTCGATCGATCGCCGTTTGCAAAAAATCTGTGGATCGATGTCGAAATTATGATTTGGAGATGTTTATAGAAGGTTTGAGCTTGAGCATGAGTCTTGGAAGTTTTTCTATTTGTTTAGAATCCTGGAGAGATTTGAGTTTGTCTCTAATTTGGAAATTGAATCTACATTGATGGTGCTTTTTTCAAAAGTTTGAGCTTGAGCATGAGTCTATATATAGTGTTATATTTTTGAAAGCCTTTTTGGCGACTGTTGCATTTGTCTTTCTTTTATTGGGTATGTTGTATTTGTGTAATTTGATTTATTAAAGTATAATATTTGTGTGCTTAACCCTAAAATATATGATGTTATGTGAAGTAGCATTGATTGTAATCAAACAAGGCACTCAATTCGATTTATCATAGATAGATAGTCATTCACCGAAGTTGCCAAAGTTGTTAAAAATAAAATATACGATATATTGTTCATCGTTGGAGAATAACTTGTTTAATCTTAAATTGTAATTAGTTTTTTAAACAATGTGTAACTTATGATATAATTATCGATACATATTAACTGAGGTCTCAAATTTGAGACTGAAAAGGAAGCAAATTAATCACTAAAAGTAGTTTGAAGTTGAAAGAATATTTTAAGAGGAGGGCTTGTGAAATCTAAAAGGAATAACAAATTCTCAAATGTGCAAGCACGCTCTCTCAGGCGTTTTGTTTGGATACATTGACATACCTGACCAGGTTTCTACCAACAAAGTTGTTCCTCCACTAACACATCTGGGAAATTAAGTCCACTTAGATTATACAATGATGCAAGAAACAAAATTATTATGCTTATAAACCAACTCAGATTTTTATTTGTTTACGCCTAACTTATTCTGAATAACCACCTAATTAACTTGGAAAGTAAAACTGCCTTCATTTTAAGTTCGTATTTTTTATTCTTTTTAAAAAAGAAAAATAAAAGTTTGTTTGGCAAAATATAGTTGACGAACTGTTAAATTTTAATCAATGGCATACTAAAAAAATATAAAAATTTACACATCTTTTTTAAACTACATTTAAAAATAACATGCAAGTGGTGTTTGATTTTCATATATTGAAATCGTTTATCATTATTCATGCATCTTGTAAGAGCATATCCAACGAGTTAGATAAATTTAGATAGTCAAAAATATTATTTTATTTTTATTTATGTGTTATTTTTTTTTAAATTTGTGTATTTGAGAGAGAAAATATTAAAAAGTGAATATTTTATTGATAAAATAAATAAATAGTATCTAAGAATGAATAATAATGATTTAATTTTATTAAGGTATTGTAACTCCTAAAAAAGTATTAGCTAATTTATTAGTAAAATATTAAAAAAGTGATATAGATTGTAATAAAAGTAGAGTTGAGTTTAAAATTTTAGGATGAATAGTAAAATAAAATATTATATTTTGAGGAATGAGAAGAGGAGTATGATTGGACATACTCTAAAACATGCTAATTACTCTTTTTTTTTACAATCTATTAATCTACTACATTACAAACCCACAACGACTAGCAGAAATCGTTCCTTTGTGTAAGCGAGGTCCTAAGTTCGATTCAAATAGACTTCATTCCACCATGGACTTGCACGAGACACATTAGAGCTCTTCAAAGGTACGCTGAAACTCTTCGATAAGGCTTGTATTGATGTGGAAGGCTCTGACAGTGGATTGATAGGTCAATCCCTTTAAGGTTTAATCTACTTGACAGTCAGACTCCGCTGAATAAGGATTCTCCGTAAAAAAAAACTATTACATTACAATCTTCACCTACTATTTATCACTCAATTAACTAAAATCAAACACTACTCACGTTAAGCTAACAAACACTGCATTAGAACAGCTAAATATAAAAACAAAATACCTGTAGTTTTGCCTTGTAAATTACTTTTAAAAGGAAAAGAAAAAACAAAATCCTTTATATTTGAAAACATTTTTTGGAAGCTAAATTGAGTTTGTGTATTGTAACCAATTTGTCACTTTCTGTATTCTTCTCTTTCTGGCCTCTGTTGTTCCCTCCTCGCGTATCTGTCGCCAAGCGTTTCCCACTCCATTTCAGATCTCTCTCTCTCTCTCTCTCTCTATAATAACACCACCACCAATTTTTCATATAAATTCCCATATTAACACCACCTCTCAATCTCTCAACACTCCAACCTCTTTCATCATCCACAAAACCCCAAAAAATCTCTCCCTTATTTCCTCTCTTTCTCTCTCTGATCTCTCCACCACTATTCACCAAGCTCTAATTTTTCTTTTTTCATTCTAATAATAATATGAAAAGAAGAAAAAGAAGACCATAAACACTCACACAACACCAAGAAATTAAAAATAGCACACAACCCACCTATTTCTCTAGGTGGGTTCGACCGTGCCATGGATTTTTCTTGTTCTTGATCTTGATTCCGTTGCTCTCTTTCTTTCAATTCTTGATTTTCTTGAAAATTAATTTTTTTTCAAGAAAATCAAGAATTTTGAATTTTCTTGATCAAGATCAAGAACCAAGAACGTTGGCTTGATTTTGTATTCATTGTTATGTCGCGTCGTCAAATGCTAATTCACTCAACCTCGCCGTCGCCTTCCACGAATAAGCGCCGTCCTCTACTCAACCACAGCCACTCCTCCGCTTCCTCCACCTGCAGTGGCCGTTTCGCAGAGGTCGCCGGGGGCACCACGGCGGAGTGTGCTGCCATATGCTGTTGCTGCCCATGTGGGTTGGTCAACCTGTTAATTCTGACCATGTACAAGGTTCCGGCGGGGCTGTGCCGCCGTGCATGGCGGAGGAAGAAGCGGCAGCAGCTGATTAAAAAAGGGTTGTTGCTGGCAGGGACGCGGAGTTGCAAGTGCGGGTATGACGACACGGAGCTGCAGATTCACCCGATGGCCGGTGCCGTCATTAATGGAGTCAAGTTCGACGATTTCAAGGAGGACGAGGAAGCGATGGTGAAGTTGGAGAAGGAGATGTGGGAGACGTTTTACGCGACGGGGTTTTGGAGAAGTCCGTCGCAGAGAGAACCTCCGAAGAAGCTTTCTACTTCTGCTTCTCATAGAGAAACTTCAATGGCTCCTTTGGTTAATATTTGAAAACAAACAAGTCATTACCAGTATTCTTCTGCAATGGAAAACTCTAATTACCCTTAAAACAACAAATGAACTTGACCAAATATTTCAGTAAATAATTTATCTTTTTTGTTAGTTTGTTTTATTTCTTCTTTTCATGTTAATTAGGCCTTGTTTGGTTGATGATTTTCTAAGG
>CAODLS010183468.1:0-13417 GCA_948243855.1 Flueggea neowawraea | reverse complement strand
GAGCTCTGTTTATCATTTCTCGACTCGGTACATCTGACCAATCTTGTTTCCTCTGAGATCTCACGGGAGAGTGGATCCTAATAACCTGAAGATTAACAGTAAGAACAAAAGAATATCAGTGAATTAACAATGGAAGGAATACAACAGTTGTAGATAAGAAGAAAAAGTTCTGGCAGGTAAAGAGAACAAAATCATACACCAAGGCACTCTAATAGTTGGTAATAGGCTCGTCCTTGAAGTGGATTGTGTCCCTTCCTGGGTGTGGAGAAGTATCGTGTCCTAAACGAAACATCTTTTAGTCATAATAAATAAAGAGGCAAGACGCAGCATCAAAATTTATTATTACTTCATAAACAGAACATTTTCTCAAGGTGATTCAGATGTAAAATACGAAGATGCAATGATAATGCATAGGAAGAGAAGAAACTTCAAGTCATTTAAACCCGACACAATAAAAGTTAAGAAAGAAAAGATCCTCGACATATAGAAGAAAAAAAAGTGTTTTAACCAACACTCATGCACAGATAGATCCAAAGAACTGAAGAATGACAAGCCATAACAGGTAAATTTGATAACATATGTTGGTATTTAGAAACAACACCACAAGGCACACATAGAATAATGCACCAAACTTGAAATATCAACTTGCAAGTGGCTTTAGAATTAACATTACCACTCAGTATAGCCAGGATCAACTGTGAAACCATATATGTCAACAATGTCACACATTGACAGTGCTAGTTCAATAGATTTCATCCCAGTTCCTTTGGCACCTCTTCGTAACACAATTCCTTGGAATATATAAACAGGATTTGGAATACTCTGTCATGCAAATATTACCAAATAAAATCTGTCAGAAAGGCCTTTTGTGCTAAACCAGATTGCCAGCTAATTTGTTTGAAAAGGTACTCCAAATACAAACTGAAAGAATTAAGTACAGGAGATATAGATCAAATGGTATTGGAGGAACTATCTTGAGAATATGGACAATGACATCATTTTAAATGGGCTTCAAATGTCTAATTCTCACCTTTATCATTGCATTGAAGTCTCTATGTGTGACACTTTTGATCACAAGTACCTCGTCATCTGTTGAAAAAAAAACCCAAAGTAGCAGCTTTTATTAGTCATTGCACAATATCAACACACTACGCTTGGGGCTTAAGGAACGTAAAAACCACAGATATAGGAACAGGGGGCATTTAAAAGCCAGAATAAATTGAGCACGTCTACTTTAATTGAAATACACATATGCAAATAATTTAGACCTTCCAAGAAAACAAGAAGGCGAATATATCTATATTTTCCTTATGAAAAATGATAAAAACATACAATTGAAGGTTTTAAGGTTAAGGCAACATTATCACACAGCATAACACCTGATACAGCCTTCAAATACAAACAACTTGCATGTACTACTTATAACAGCAAAACAAGAAAAAGATGACTACATACAAATTATTCGATAGGCTATCCTAGAACTGACAACAAATTTATTGTATTCTCTTTCTTTTTGTTTCTTTTTCAAATTGTTCCTAGAAGTCATTTGAGAAGAATCAAGTAAAAACTCACTAGATCCATTGAGAATCTTAACCATGTTACGAGCAGCTCCTCTAACTACAAGGCGGAAATCCCTCTTCAAACCAACATATTTGGCATATTTCTGAAATGAAAACAAAACATGAGCACCTGCACAAACCAATTGAATACAGTTAAGAAAAATGAAGAAACTTTACCTCATTGACAGGAGCTTCATTGTCTCGTATAACAGCATCATGAGCATCAATCTCTTCTCCAAACTCTGTTTTTAAGAGATCTCCCGAGTTTCCAACAACTGCACAGGTGCGAAACTGCCGGGGATGGAAAGGAGGTTTTGCAGGTAGAAGCAAATTAAGATGCTCTTCACAAAGAGTCTGATTATAGCATTTTTTAGCTCCCCTGATCAAAAGAAATTATTCACATTCAAACTAACTATGCAAAACATCATTGCAACAATGCATTTTGGAATAGATAAAACAAGAAGAGATCATACAATTGAGCTATCCTTTTCGCGGCATAGTCTAACCATCCATCTGGCCGAGCATCAAGATATTCCCTAGTCAACACTGTAGTCATGTTACGATACTGCATTTACCAACAGATCATTATTAGCACACACGCACCATTTCCATATTTGGCCTATTTCCCTGAAAGCAGTCAATGTAAACCAATCAACCAACCTGTTCCCAGAGCAGAAGAGTATCACATACATCATAATGGTACTCCAACGGCTCATAAATCTTAAACTGCTCGTTATACTGAAATAGAAGTCAAGTAGAAAAATCAACACTTAAATCCTGGTTAACATCAATCAAAAGACACAAATTTTAGTCGATGAAATAGAAAACGGACACACAAACCCAAGTACTGTTGGTGCCTTCTGGGAACTTAAGAGTTAATTTGCAGTGATCTCCAATATGTGCAGTCAAACCAAGCCCCCTGTTTGCCTACACTCAATTTTCCAAAAAGAACATCAAGAATCAAAATATAAATAATACCCAATTTCCAATTCGCCCAAACAATGCCGACGAAACTAAAAAGCAGTGAAATCAATGCTTACAACGCATTGCTGAATGCTGGATTGAAAATCAGACAGAATCTTGATTTCTTCTTTATAAAGATCTGAGGTCCCGTGATTCCCTGAAGTCAAAAGAAGGCAACTTTATAGTTAAAAAAACCAAAAAAAAAAAGAGATGTGAAAGTAGGAGGAACAGAGCAGAACCAGTGAAGAGAGAGGATTGAATGGCAAAAACAAGGAGAGAGAAGACGGCTGCAATGCAAACCAAATGGAGAATTGTTTGTTTTCTAGGCTTTGCAGTCTTGTTATGAGCTCTCATTCTTCACTTTTTCACATTCAAAAACATAGAAGAGGCACAGAGAAGATCTCTCACAGGAGTCCTAAATGAAAATAGTATAATACTAGGTTTAAAGACACCAATCAATTATAAACCAATCTCAGACGCTAAATCATTGAAAACTGAATTTTTTTTCCAAAAATAGGGAAAATGGACTTACCAGGGACGGCGGCCAGAGGGAGTTCGTCAGGTTGGAGAAGGAGGCGAGGCGGCGGCGTGGACGGTGGTCGGTGGATGGAGGTGTGGAATGTGGGCGACGAAGAGAGAAGCAACGCAGTGAAGGCCACTGGCTTATGCGTGCTTCTGTCTGCCTGCTTTATCAAGAGACCAGATCTGCTTATTTTTGTTTTTGCTACAGAACAAAACGACGCCGTTTTGGCCGCTTAAAAATGAGAAAAAATAATAAAAAAAAACTGCAGAACAGGGAAGAGCACTTCAACGCATGAACCCAGCACATATCCACCGGCGGGGAGCTCCGCCGGAGAGGGGGCTCTCATGGCCCTCCTCTGGCTTGAATAGCTCCGCTCCATCAGTACCTGCTTGACCTTGAATAGCTCCGCCCCTGCACAAGACTGTGCTTGCCATAGAAGTAAGAAACTAGAACTAGAAGAAGCGAGGCACGACTTGATACGACGACGTTAGCCTATATTGGTTCGTTGGACTTAAAAACAGTAAAACGCACCATTTTAGGCAGTTTTAACTAAAGCATCTCTGATTGATTTCTTGTTCACAAATTATTTAACATCTGAATTCAATTACAAATAAAGCAGTAGTCGAGTATGTTGAGAGTTTTCTTGGATTAAATATAGACTCATTTTTTGGTATCACATTTTATTGTATTGGCAATTTTATTTTTTAATGATATATCTTATTTGTAAAAGTAACGGTTGAAATTTGGAAGTCAGTGAAAAGGAAAATCATTTTTTAACAATACTTGGATGGGTCTTCTAAAGGATTTGAATTGGTCAGTCTAGCTGAGTTTCTTGGAAATAATGTCACATATTCTCGAGGTCACCTAACTCAGTTAAGACTCATGTTGATCGGCATTTTCAAAAATTATAAAGGTTTGAATTGGAAAAATTGGAAATTTTGGATAAGTTGGAAAAGGTTGTAGCTTTTCTAGTTTCCATCGAACTTGCTCTTGCTTGTTATGCAATTTATCTGTCTATCAACTCATAAATCTAAATTTGAAGTGGCATAAAATTGGTTAATACATATCACATATAGTCAGAAAGGGAAATAATGTTTTATCATTACTAACAAGTTTATGAGAATTTAGCAATTTATTTGCACTTATATGTGGAAATTAGATAAAAACCATTAAAAATAAGCAAAATTAAAATGCAAAAGCAACAGATATTCTTTTAATAAGAAACTTATTAAGCAGAAATTTTATTCAAAATCTTATAATATAAAGTTTGGAGTCTAAGCTCATTAAGAACACAAAATATAGCTGCTAATAAAATACAGAAACAATTATACTGATTATTTTTGTCATGGTGCTGTTAGATACTGATCAGTTCTTGAATTCGCATTCATCAACATTTATTCTGAAAACAAGAAAATAAGTTTCAGCAATTCTACGCAAATTGGTCCCAAATAAAATGCAAACATGGAGTCTGTAAGCATTCAGTGCAAATGAAAGCATCGGCATACAATATAAACAATAAACAATTAAGAGTAATTAAATAGATAGATTGAGATCCTGTCTCGATACGTGCAGCAGAAGAGCACGAGCAAATGCATATAAAACAACTTGCTGCTAGTCGCCAAGAACCACAGACAGTTTAACATTGGGAATGAGATATGGATCTACAACCTAAGAGCCATAGAACAATCTACATGCCGTGTTAGGAAGAGTAGAGTCTTCCTCCATAGCCACACAAGGTCGATGGCTTGGGAGAGGGGAGGAAGAGTGTTTCTCTTGTGCGTGTCTCAACTTGTCAATTGGGTTTCCTAAAGTCAGTATTTATACGTGGTAATTACGTAGTTCACTTCATCCAAATTATGTTATTTGTTTCATACGACCCACTTATTGTATTTGTAGATTCACTTTTACGTATTTTGAGTTTCACTTTTTGATATTTCAATATCATATTATGGGCTTTTGTGATACACAGCCCGTTGGTTAGATATTATCTATTCACCTATATAACAAAACGGTGTCTTTTCTTTTTTATATATATAGTTTTATATATGTTGTTTGTATTATGTATGTTTGTTGTATATATTTTGTTTATATCTTGTATATATAATGTATATATGTTGTAAACTTGTTGTATATCTATTATTTATATATTGTATATATAATGTATATATGTTATATACATATTGTTTATATGCTGTAAATCTATTATTTATATGTTATCTATATGTTGTTTATTTGTTGTATATAATATATATATATATATATATATATATGTTGTTTATATGTTGTATATCTATTGTTTATATATTATCTATATGTTGTTTATTTGTTGTATATATAATGTATATATGTTGTATATAGGTTGTTTATTTGTTATATATATAATGTATATATATATTGTATACATGTTGTTTATATATTATATATAGGTCGTTTATTTGTTGTATATATAATGTATACATGTTGTTTATATGTTGTATATATCTATTGAGTTAGCAATTCATGATTACAGTCGTAACTGAGTATTAGTCCTATCATCTTGTATTTTGAATATTTGAAGATATCATCTCATTCCCCATTATAATGAACTAGTACTTGTATATTCTCTATTCACCATTATATTATCTATTCCTGTAAAAGATATACAAATTTTAAATTAGTTATATGTAATTCTAATTAAACATAGTGTAAAGATGTCTCAAACTATTTTAACAAATTTAAACAACTTTCTAGATAAGTTATAAACATACTATAAACTATTACATGAGGTAAGTGATAAACTAACCTTTGGAGTTGTAAATTGGTGTTTTAAGATCGTAATCAGAGCTTTTGCATTCTCGATGGAACTTATTGTTTTCGCGATTTGAAATATTCAGAAAAATATTTACAGATTTTCTATATTTAGATCGACAAAGATATAGGTTGACCTGCGATGTATAGTAGAGAGGGATGAGAGAGAGAGGAGTGAGAAATGGGGAAGAGAAAGGAGATAGAGTAGAGAGAAGAGAGAGGGAGAGATTTTGTTTCTGTCTTGAGTTGTTTGCAGAGTGCTCTGTTTAGCATCTTTTTAGCTAGTGGTGTGTGTGTTTGTAATTTATAATTGTTGTAAGACACGCTTGAATTTTTTATTTCTTGCCAGAATTTCAATATTTTGATACGTGATTCCATAATTTCTTTTTGTGGTCTCAATAAATATGTATTTGGCGCTATTTATACTAACTGGTTCTCTAAACAAGTTAGAAACCCAAACCCTAACCCAACCAGTTGGTTAACCAAAATCCATTTATTAGCCAACCCAATTGATACTTAATCAATTCGAGTTCGGGTTCCACCTATTAGCCGGCATGGGCGGACCCTTTTTGTTAACAGAGTCATTACTTTTCAAGGACAATCATATGAGACCCGACAAATATACATGAGAATAATTTAAATATGAAAATTACATATTACACAGTATCTCAAATAATTCTGGAGTGCCTCTTCACGATCCATACAAGTTGAAAATGAACAATTCCTTAGGCAAAAGAGTAGTAGAGTTTTGTCACCTATATTTACACAAAATATATGATACATGGTGCTTATACAGAAGTGTGATTATTGATATAAAGCATCACAATCAATTTTTGAACACCAAAATTATTTGGTTTTGGCATGTATACATGAAACACAAAGTAAAATGTCAAAGCAATTGCAAGATCAAAAGTGCACGACGGATAGAACACAGTTTTGAAACAATTCCTTTTTCTTCGATAGGTATCATCAGAGTGTTGTCTCTAGTCTGATAGAACACAATTTTGAAACAACTTTTCTTTTTTCTTATTTCTAGATTCTCAATTTACTTGTACAAGAGACGAATAAGAATTACTTCTTTGCATGAATCGTCTCAATCTAAAGAACTCATTCATGAATTTCAATAATGAAATGTGAGTTTTTCTTGTAGAATTTTATCTAGAAGACTTAACTTAGAATGAACTTATGATTCGTCCCCATCAGCTTCGAAATTATATTTGTGATATAAGAATTCTCCAATATTCAAGATTTGAGAAGTCTTGCAAAGAAGTTGGTTCAAGGAAGAAAAGCTGAAGTCTTTGCTTTGGTATATCATTTGATTGAATTGGCGTCGTTTCTTCCAATTGCAACTACATTTGTTAAAAGCATATTTCCTGCCATGAATATTATCAAGAAAGATTTGTGAAATAGAATGGACATCGAGAAACAAGTTTTTGAAACTATTGATAATTAAGCTATTTTGTGACGCTTTCAGAACACGACGACACATCGAAATTGACCATCATCTCTCAGATCAAATGTTCAAAAATAGTTGCATAATTACTACATGCATTGAATATTTAACTTAATTTATTTTTTTCTTTATATATACATTCTTTTTGTCCTATACACCATATAGCCAAACTTCTGGCTAAGCAGATTTAGCCCTACTTAGCCAGAATCCTAACTTCACCACTGCTATCACAGGAAATGTTAAAATTTTGACATTTGGCTTCCTAAAACTACGATATATGTCATCACATTTTCTTAACATCAATTTATCCCAGTCTCTCTCCTTCACTACTTTTGCTTTGCTTCCTCTTTCTTTGCCGCTTGAAAACAACTGTGAACCATTGTTTTAAACCTAATTTCATGACATTTTTTCTTCCTCTTTCTTTTTCTTCTCTCCACCGCTCTTCTTCCTCTTCCTTTAATCACTGTAAGTATGTGTTTCCCTTTGTAATCCCAATATGGCAATCCAAGAGGGGGGTGAATTGGATTTCTTGTTAAAAATTAAATCTTTTTGAAAACCTTTTTAATATTTTGCAAAACAAAACAATAGCTAAATCCAAAACACAACTACACAAGAATGAAATAAAAGATATTAAGGGATAGAGAAACAAAACCCAATATTTATAGTAGTTCGGTCCTCATTGACCTACGTCAACTCTTCTAGCTCACTAGAGAGTTTGAATCTACTAAACTTTTCCACTTCCGGGTGAAGGCAAACAGTTACAAGTCCTTTTATAGACTCACAAGAAACCTTCTACCCACGTGTTTTTAGGCTGAAACAAGAAAGCCAACACTAATTTTCCTAGGCTCATTAACAACCACTCTTGTTTTTAAGGCTTTAACAAGCAAACCTATACTACCCTTAAGCTTTAACACTAAAGCTTGTTTACAAGTGGATTCCAGAAGTTATACACAATATCTCACACCATCCCAATAACTGAAATGCAAATCAAAGCTCAATTGGTATAAGAAGATATAAGAAGCTTGAAGAGAGAGAAAGTCAAGAAACAATTTAGCAAAGCTTGGGCACACTCTTGGAAAGTCTCTCTTCAGTCTTCGCTTATGGAAGGCTCTATTTATAGGTGAACTTTGAAAAATAGTCATTACAATCCCTAAAATAGCCATTGTGAGAGAATTATAATCTGTTAATTTCACTGACGTCAACCAATGTTACATGTGTACCATAGGTACTACGTGCACAGTCCATGATTTCATCAGAGTAGTACACACAATGATCTCCTTTTGTGTGCATAGTATAATGTCCAGTAGCTACTGACACAACCCAAAATTGGACCATGACTAGCGTACAAGACAAACCGAACTGAAGGCCCATCTCATCTTGCACAAGCCTCGGAGAACAGAACTTATACCCTATTTCTTTATTAATCAAATAAAAACTATTTAACAAATAACAGTTTAAATAAATGCTTTTGGATAATAATAATAATAATAATAATGATAATAATAATAATAATAATAATAAAACATAACCAAAATTTTAAGATACAAACAAATCATATATTCAGAGGTAGTTTGTAAACCAATATGTTATCAAACAGATACAGGCCATAACCCACAATCTGGTGTGGAGCATCTAACATACTGATGATTGGCTCGAACAATAGGGCACTCACTACAAACAAAGGCACCTCACTGAGCATGAAGGACCAGATACTTGCTATCAGCGGAACCTGAAAAAAATGAAACAAAAATAAACCAGAAAAGAAAGGGGGTGACAATGCAGTGAGGGATAACACTTCAGGAAGGCTCTAGGTCTCACACAAATCATTTCGAAAACCTTTTTCGAAAACTACTACAAGAAATATACCCTTATACATATGTATACACTCTAATACTTATAGTAGCGTTTCAGAAATATCATTTCGGAAACCTTAGCAGACAAGACAACAGTAAACGATCATCCGCGCTAGGAAAATAATTTAATAAACCAGATGAAATACTTAGATTTCCAAAACAAACTTGGATAAAATATTTTCTCCAAAATATTTATTCAGATATAGGGTTGAAAACCAAATATAATACTCGCTTTCAAAAACTCTTGCCAAATTCTTAATATGACTAAATATCTGATCGGGACGGAAATGAACTGAATAGATGTGGACTGAGCCACCTAATATATAACTGATGTGGCTACGCCACCTAATGCTGATCTCGTGTGCTTACGCTAAACACACGTGTTACCACCTACCCTGGTAACTTGGCCTTAAATGACCAATAGTATACCATAGAGTACGCATAACTCTCATAGCTAGAGTATCCCAAATCACTGAATACTTATATCTTAGAAAATATATTCGTATTGAAAACTTACAAAACCATATTAAGCAGAACAAGTAACATGCGGAACAGAAAAATTATTAACAAATTTTACTTATTTTTCAAAACAAACACTGAGATGAAAATATTTCCAAATATTGAATAGATTCCTTATTTCAGAAAAAAAATGTAGTCATACTCATACATAAGTACTTATGTAGAAAATCATTCTAAATTTCAGGAAGACTGAATAATCAGTTCAGAAAACACACTTATTTTAAAACGGAAATACTTATCATAAAAAATATACTGGGTTTCAGAAAAACTGGTTACTCAGTACTGAAATACACACTAGTGTCAAAACAGAATGTTCATTCCAGAAAAGGAAAAAAATATTTCCAAACTTTTTCCCATAGCCTGGGTTATCACATAAATCAAACACATCAAAAGCATATAACTTTAGAAGACACAGCCTATGTGTCTGAAGCTGCATCCATTCACCTGGACGTCAAGCTAATAATCCAGTCGTAGTACACTAGTGAATGGTTATTCGCCTTAGAAACTGAATAGAACTGAGAATAGAGATAGATTACAAAGAAGTCAAACATTGTACTGTGGAAAATACAGAATGTTCGTCCCAACCCACAACAAAAAAAATTCTATTATCAAACTAAACCTGAAAATATTCAGAAATTGCATTCAAACCCCAACTCCAAATATCAAATTTAGTCCTTATGAAAAATTACCCAAAATGCCCTCCTCTCGATTAAACCAATATAAATTGAATGCAAATACCCACAATGTTCATAATCAACCTCAGGAACTCCAATGTCTAATCGATTCCTCAAAAACAACTCAAAATCATCAAGAATTGGCTCAAACACGAACCAAACGCTAACCCAATCGGACACTTGTCAAATATTTCGATCTTGAGCTTAATATAGGTCCCTATAACCTCAAACAAACATGGTATAACAATATCTAACTCCCATACCAACATAAATCAATAGATTTGACTCAAATATGCAAAACCGTCATCAACCAAACACATCTATGAACGACCTCAAATCTTTATAAATAACACTCAATCTAAGCATTTCTAACTTCAATCTACCAGGATCTAACATCCTCTAACACTCATTATGATAGAATCAGTCAGATTTAAAAACCTAGGTCAAACCGGACCCAAACAAGTTTCAAAAATTAAGAGCATGAACTGAGTTAGAAGAAGAGATTAGGATGGTGATCTTACCTCCAGAGATGTTTAGGAATGAAGATGAACCACGAATGAAGTCAGGGAAATGATTTCAGAGTGAGAGAGAACGAAAGAAAGGCATAAATGAAGAAAGGGTCGGGTGAGGGATATTTATAGGCCTTACAAGGAACGCACGGTTCCAGACAAATTTCAGCAGATGCATGGCCATTTATGTGTATTGCATGGCTTCTATGCAAGTAGAGGCAGTCCTGCATGCACAGGTTGGCTTACAACATGCACAGACGTGCGTTCCAGGAGCGCAGAAGATTCAGATCCATGATCAACATGCATTGCACCGTGTACTATGCACGTATTACAAGTTCCACGTGATTTCAACTTAAAAATCATTAATCCCATCATTCCCCGGACATAACAACACCCAAATTTACAAAGACATTGTCTTAAAACAATGCACATTTCCAATCACTGAAAACATCATCTTAAACATTTTCAAACACTCCAAACATCGACTCAAACTTTTGAGAATGAAATTTGAAAATGAATAAGATCATTCGACATCGCATGATGTTTCACTAAAGACCTTGTTGAAATTTTCCAGAACGCTACAGAGGATTGATCGGAACATACTGGGTATTACAAAAACTATCATCGATAAGTCCACAACAATTAGCACACACATCCAAAGATATATATTAATCATACCATATGCAATGCTGTAACTGAATGCAATTCTGATTTTCATTTTGGAACATGGCCAAAACACGATAAGTCTCAACACGGGGCCGAAACAATTTTTAATATTGTTTGATAACATGTCTGATAACGATGGAGACATAAAGTCTTATAAAAAATAACAATGGAGAACTTAAACATATTGGCCAAGTCCACCTTTTAAGTCCAGAGTGCAAGTGTCATGTCACCAATACAATTTTCAATCAATATATGCATATTCACAATAACGATAACAATGAATCATTTCATATTAGCATATGTCCGAAAACGATGAATCCGATCAAATAAAATATTCATATCATACGATAAGCCATATCCGATGATAGCAGACATTATTTTCTAGCATTTACCAGCAATAAGTTCACAGATAACTCTAAGTGTATACGCGTGTCACATATACGTTCCATCAACCATTTCAATATTTACATGTATAGTCCAGAAAATCACATATGCACATTTCACGATAAAATCATCATGTTTGGCACATTTTAAACACACAACAAACAAGTGGATACACCTTCACTTTCTACTCACATGTGCCTCAAGTATACGTGCCAAACACTGAGTACTTTTAGTTCCTCAATCTACGAGTGTTTGGATCTTCGGATCTATACAATATTAAAAATTATATATATTAATATCAAACACGATTTTCTATAAAAATTATGGACTAGTCTTTTAAATACAAGTTCTTTCAATTTAGTCCTTATCTCTTGACGAATGACTAAATTCTTTGAAATTAGTTAAAATATAGGCCAATTGCATATAACCTATACACATTTGTTCTCATTCTGTTCTTGGTGTTTTGTTATATGAAATTTCAGTTCAGTCCCTATTGTTGAATTACACCAAAGCAGTCCCTAAAGTGTTGTTCTTAGTTTTGTTTCAACTTAACAATCCTTGTTCTTTGTGGTATTCCTAGAGTTATAGACTTCAAATGAATGCAATACAAATTTTATATCCTAAATAAGAAGGCATCACATTTACATTAACTCCTAAATCATCCAATGCATTATCAACATGCAAACTACCACTATAAAGAGGGGTAGAAAAACTCCTTGGGTCCTTTAGCTTTGCAGGTAGCTCAGGTGTTGGTTAACTTTATATGAAGTTCTCAAAGTGCGTGTTTTCCCTTGATCAGGTGAAATTCTTGGGACATGTGGTATCTAAGGATGGGATCATGGTAGATCCGAAGAAAGTGGAGGCATTACTCCATTGGGAGAGACCTAAGACCATTACGGAGATTCGGAGTTTCCTTGGCATGGCTAGGTACTATAGGAGATTTATCCAGGATTTTTCTCGAATTGCAGCTCCTATGACTCGATTGACACAAAAGGTAGTCAAATTCGCTTGATCTGATAGGTGTGAGGACAACTTTCAAAAGCTGAAGAGGAGTTTGATTAGTGCTCTAGTATTGGTTTTGTCGTCGGGTTCTTGAGGTTTTGCAGTATACTACGACGCATCTAGAGTGGGCGTAGGTTGTGTATTGACGCAACACGACAAAGTGATTGCATATGCATCGAGATAGCTAAAGAGCAATCAACAAAAGTACCAGACGCATGATCTAGAGTCAGCAGCAGTGGTGTTTGCACTCAAAATTTAGAGGCATTACTTGTACGGAGAGACTTTTGAGATCTTCATAGATCATAAGAGCTTGAAGTATTTTTTTGGGTAGAGAGACCTAAACTTGAGGTGGAGATGTTGGCTAGAGTTGCTGAAGGATTATGATTGCACTATATCATATCATCCTAGCAAGGCAAAAGTCATGGTCGATGCCTTGAGTAGGAAGTCGATGGGGAGCTTGGCTCACATCGCAGTTGAAAGACGACCAACAGTGTTGAGATGGCAGAGTTTGATGGAGGAAAGAAT
>CAODLS010183463.1:0-24188 GCA_948243855.1 Flueggea neowawraea | reverse complement strand
GTCCAATCTCCATTGATGACACGAAGAATGAAAATGTCCTATTTAGTGTTCGAGGACCACCACAATACGGGAAACAGATTTCTGATTGTAAGGAGGGTTGGTAGTCACAGTCACAAAGAAGCTCATGGCCACCGAAATTTAGCTACTTTTGGCCAAATGAGACTCCAGAAAAACACACACACACACAAAAGGTGCAAGCAGAGACATGAGAAATTGGAATTATCAGGTAGGCTTGTTGTATGTAATGGAATGGATTACGTAAGTATAGGTAAGGAAGCACAAAGGTTACAAACTCAATTTACATGTGCGTTTTGGGTCGTTGTACTCATAACTGTGTTGTTTACTGGATAAGGCCACTGTTTCATGCCACTATTCACGCGGACCGGGTTCCGGAGAAAGTGCTTGGCAACGCCATATTCTACTGTGCTCTCTTTTGCTGAAGATGGTGATTGAAGTTTGAAGTCTAAAATTCTTCCTCAAATTTGATGTACATACATCAAACTAATTTTTTAAGATATTCATTGGATCTTAGGTAAAATCTAATAATTGTTTTATATCTGTTAAATCCTTTTCCTCTGCGGAAGTACCAAGCTTAATATTTAATGTGTTCAACATGTTTTAATTGGTATGAGTTAGTACCAAGTAACGAAGAGCTCGCTTAGTAACTTCTCATGAAGTTAATTTTTGGTAAATTATTTCTCAGAAAATAATCTCATGAAAAATAACTTATAAATATATTTGGTTAATATATTGAATTATTGAAAAATATAATTTATTGTGTTTTATTCAAAACTATACTTCCCAAAAGTTAGTTGACAAAAGTTAATCATAGACTTATTTTTATTAAATTTAAATTAACAATATAAAAAAATTAAAGAAAAAATATTTATTTTGATTACATAGCATATTTTTTCTTATGAGAAATAAAACAACAGTTATTTTTTCACACAATTTTATAATGAAGACTACTTTTAAAATTTGACAAAATTTATTTATTTAACTAAATAAAAATACTTTATATAAAAAATATTTTGAAAATCCTAAAAATATAAATATTTTTTATAACTTATATAAAATTGAAATTTATTTATAATATATTTTATCAAAAATTTATTTATGAAATAATTTATTAAAATTTATTATTGAAATAATTTATAAAATTTTAAAAATAAATAAATACTTATAAATAATTAGTTTTTTGATGATATATTTGTAAAATACTTGGTTGGTTATTAATGAAGTTGGACTTGAAAAAATTACTTTTCGATGTCAAAAGAAAGTCAAGCATTTGACTTCCTGAGAAGTTTAATTTCTTTTATTCAATCAAGTAAAGAAAGTTTACTTACTTTCTAGGAAGTAGCACTTCCCCTTTTTTTTAACACCCAACCAAATAAACCCAAAATAGATTTACAGTTTGTCTTTTTACATAATAATTACAGGATTGAAAATGTCATTAACCTCGTTATGTTTCTACAATAGTTATTCACTTTCCCATAAAAGGGAAAGGAATAGGCAAACATGAATATATATATATGTTATTCTATTCTTCTCATTTTAATACATTTATTTTTTTGTGTGTGTTTTATGTTGTATGGATTATTTTTTTCTCATTTAATTAACAAAATTTACATTTCTTAATTCTTGTATAAAGTCAAATGTGTCTATTAAAATGGGAGGGAAGGATTATTAGCTTACTTAGTGTAATATTTTAATTAAGTGCAACTTGTTCCAAACATTTAGCATGGGTAGAGGTGTTTCATCTAAGATAAACCTAACATCTGAAGTTATTTAGTATAAAATTTTTGAATTATTAACCAAGAAAGAAGGTTTTACAATTTTAAAACTCTGCCCCACAAACAAATGCTATAAATATCAACTACTAATTAATTTTAATTGATATCGTCATTTATAAATAAAAATATATTTTATGAGAATATTATTATTAGTATTATGCTTTTTATGTATATTTAAACTTTTAGAGGGCATTTATTTCAAAAATAATTTTTGCTATTGTTTTTGAAAATTTGAAAACAAAGATGGAATATTAGAATTTATTATTCAACTTAAATTTGATGTATTTTTTTAATGTATACTGATTATAATAAGATAACATATTTTATCGTATTTTCACTTTTTAATTTAAAAGTAGAGGGTTTGTTTATTTTATATAATTTATTAAAAGCAATTTTTTTATTATTTTAACAGAAAATCAAACAAGACTTATTTTATTGACCCTTTTAATTAAAAATAAAAAAAATCTTCATATATTTTTTATTTTTCTGCGAATCAAAAGAGAAAATTAAAGTTGTAGAAAAAGTTTTCATTCTAAAAACCCCATAACTATCAAGGTTTCTTTAGAATGCTTGGTATGAATCCATCAATGATATTAAATACTTCTAAAACTAAAATTTTCTAAAAGTTATTGACAAGGTTTTATTAGAGAACAATTCTATAAAGAAAAATGATGCATCTAAAAGTAAAAACAGAGAAGAAAAGAAAACTTACTTGGCACCAGGTTTAGCAACGTTGTTGAATATGCGTTTCGCAGCATTCCGAGCCTCCCATTCGCTAGTGATCTCAGACTCGGCCTTGCCAAAGTCATCAACAGTTTTGGAAATGGTGGACAATCCGGAAGACATGATGTAGCTGACGAGCCTCTTCACGCTCCACGCTGAGCTCCGGCGGGTCTCCATGCTTAGCTGCCTTAGTTTATCCATGTCAATTCTTCTTGATCCGTACTTCTTTGATTTGAATGCATTCTTTGCCTCCCTCCATTTCTTTTGCTTCCATGTTGTAGGCAGCGACTTTGATTCCGTCATGTAGCTGCTGTGGTTTGGATTCAAACCAAAGGGCATTGTTTCATCCAATGGAGGACCTATGTGAATGAGAAAAATCAAGAGATCAAAATGATGAAGTGTTGTGCCAAATACGAGCAATAACTCATATCTATTGAATTATAATTCTATTGTTTATGCTAAGATTGGGCAGCTTAATTAGTAAACACTAACATCTAAGATCATGAGATTTTGGATTCAAGACATTTATGTAGAATTTTCTAAGATTTGTTAAGATATGGGGATAAACCTCCCATTTTGTGAGGCCTATAATATATAATCTATAAAAGGAATAGCGGGTAACAATTTTTAAAAATAATTCTATTGTTTGTACAACAAAAGCTAATTGCAAATTTACGAAGTTTTTCTTTTTTTTTTCTTTTATTACGAGTTGCATGAATTTCATAATTGATAATGCGTACACTTCAGATTACTTAAACTAACTTTTACTGGTTATGAATTTTTATTTCTAATTTGTTTAAATCCAGTTAAGATATCTAGTGGTCCAAATTTTGGGTTTTACCTATGTTTGAGATTTCTTTATTCAAAATCAATTACTTCCTTTTTAATATTTTATTGGATGGTTTAGGAACAACTACATATTTTTCAAGTTTTTGATAACTATATAAGAAATAATTGTTATTTTTATTTATATTTAACTATTTTTACATCTATACTCAATTAAAACATAAAATACAAGAATAGTTATTTTTTCTAATGAGTGAGGATATAATTGACAAAACTCCTTTTTTTTCTAGTAGGGATAGAAACTCCTTTTTAATTATAATATGGGCAAAAAATTTATAATATAATGGTTGAGAGAGAAATTAAACTATGAACCTTGCACTGCTAGAGGTAATTGGAAGCCACCTTAATGACAATATATTTTTTTTTTGATAAGTACCTTAACAACAAACTTAAGCAAACCTAATAATTTAAAGACAATTAAACCAAGTTATAAGAAAGCTAGTTAAGAACCTGAGAGCGTATCGAGAATATAGTGATGGAACACACTCTCCTTCATTCTATCAAAATAAGTGGTGACATGAAACGAAGAGGCAAGCATTTTAACCAGCACGATCTTGATAAGCCAGATTGTTGCATCCACCAGTATTGTTATTAATGCAAGACGAGCCTTCTTCAGAAACTTGTGCCTTTTGTGCAATTCTTCACTGAACATGAAAGTCCACGCAAGAAGAACCAACCCTATCCAAACACAGTTTTGGATACTCTTTCTTAACCCATAAACAAAGTAAAGAACCTTTTCTCTCAGCATGAAGTTTCTCTCTATCAGAAAAACGGCAAAACCCATCACCCAACCCGAAACTAACCGACCGCAGAAGGTTACAAGAACCATTAAACACCATTTCCAGATCCCAAGACCCCATGTTCGCTTGTTTGTAAAAGACTTTATAGTGAATGAACAAACCAAACATATCATTATGGCAATGAACATTATCCATTCAACCAGAAGTCTCCACTGGAACTTCTTTTTCTTGATGCGACGCCGTTTCTGACGGCTATCATCTTCGTCGAAATCATCGTCGCTGCTATCATCATAATCGTCCTCCTCTTCCGAGTAGTCCGTTGGGTCATCTTGGTCGTTAGAACCATTATCCACGTCTTCGGGCAGGGTTGATTTCGGGACATTTGGGTAGTTATATTCGAGTAATCTGGCTTTGGGTTTTGAGAAGGTGAGACGGCGGAGGGTTTTGTTGGGTTTTGTTGTGGTTTTTTGTGGAAGCTGATCTTCAAAGGGTGTGTGGCTACCGAATTCTGTTTCCATGGATTTCATTTTAGGGTGACCTTCGTCGATGACCAGAACCACCTCAGAGTGCCTTGCCATTTCCATTATTTCTGTTTGTTGCTCACACCCCAAACTTCGAGTGGTCTCCTTTTATACACAATTGAGCTCCCTTCTGTGCTACCCTTGAATTTGAGTCTGAAAATGACATAAAGAACATATTGTGAAAATGGCAAAGAAGCAACAATATAGGGCACTTTTACGTGGCACCAACTAAAGGGGGGAGACAGGGGGACCTTGGTTCATGAAAAAACTGGTATTTTTATAAGATTTTGAAAAATATATATACTTGTAAATATATTTGCCCCATCAAAATACATAGAGACAAATATTTCAGGAGGCCTTAATGGATTTGGCGGTGATTTCCAAAATTGCGATCGTTTGTCACATGTATGGAGAGGCATTATTTATTAAGGGGTGTTGTTTTGATGGTACTAATTAAGTGTGAAGCTTTTTTAAAAGTAATGTGATTTTCAGAGCACATGGATCCAAAGCTTAATTTTAGTTAGATAAATGGTTGATGCAGGGTTGCTAGCTGCAGAGGTGATACGAGAATCACACTTCTGTAGCTAATTAAAATGCCAAATCTGAAAAATATTGGAGCTAGTTTTCAAATATTAAAAATGCTACAAAATGTTAGCACGTATTAAAAATGCAATTTTTTTTTAAATTTACGAAAAATTGACTTTTTAGTAAGAAATTAACTTTTCGCAAGAATTTAATTTTTTTTAAATAAAAAAACTAATTTTTTCAAAAATTTAGGAAAGTATACAATTGTATACACAGGAGTACAAAGACGTCACAACTTTTTTTTAAAAAAATAATTTTATGAATTTTAGTTTGGTTGTACACTTGTGCAAGGATTTGCAAAAAAAATTGATTTCATAAATTCTAGTTGGTGTACACGGTGGATACTAGTGTACACGAGTGTACATTGGCGTGCACATATATACAAGCATCTAGATTTTTTTAGTGTATAAAGGTGTACAATAATATAATTATAATTTTTTCTTTAGATTGATAAAAATTTAGTACATGTACATCTGTGTACACTATGTACATAGGTGCAATAATATATTTTACAATTTCAAGGACTAATCACATAATTTTATAAAATTTTATCGACTAAACTAATAATTTTTTATAAAACAAATTTGAAACACCATCTTCTTCGAGCAGCTAGAGTTTCCAAAAAAAGTTTAATGAGGGGCGTCAACTATCTAAAGGACTAAGAAACATTTTACACGTATTTTTTAATAAATGTTTGAAAAACATAAATTGGTACTTCAAAAAATTCGATGCATAAATAATAAAACCCTTCAAAAAATAATTTTGTACAAATTGAGTTGTTAGCAATTGTTTCGCGATATTTTTAAAAAATTGTTAAAATCAAATCATTTTAATGCATGAAAATTCGTTGAAGATACACAGCTACGCATATGTTTTTTGTAATTTTGATTTCATATTATCCAATAAGAATTTTATATTATTTTTTAACTCACAGAATGGTATATTATTTAGGATTAATTTTGACACCTATTTTAAAGCTTCTGGATCCCCCACTATTGGCACCTACAAAAAAAATTTCTTTAGGACGTATGTAAATAATAAGAAATGATGCACTTAAAACTCCTTGAACACAAGTTCTTATTTTTGCTTCCATTATAATGTGCCTTCTACCGTCAAACTCACGCAAAATGCGGGGACATCAGTTTTAAAGTTGTGCTTGTACATCAAATGTGGGGACATCAGCTTTAAAATTGTATTTGTACACCAATTATGTTTTCACTACATAAATTATTTAATCATTTTCTAAATGATTGTATAAATTATTTAATCAATTTCTAAATGGTGCATAAATAGTGGACACATAAAGTCTTATCATATATACATATATTATCCGTTTAAAAATAAATAAAAAAAATCCTATTATTAAATAAAACTAATATATTTGTTCACCATATATATATATTGTTCACGTTAAAATTATAAATATCATAATGTTGTTATTAAATAAAACAAATTCGCAATTGGCGTACACATTATAAATATTTGTCTGCTGTATATATACCTATTATTCATTTGTCCACCTGAAATTTAACAAAATTTCAAATTCAACATATCTCTACAATTTCTCCTTGTTAGCACTTCTAGAAATAGTTACGTTCAGCTAACTACTTGGTGCAAAATCTGCATTATTTTTTAGCGTTTTTCGCCTTGGTTTTCTTACGACAGGATGGGCACTTAAGAGAAGAGTAAAGCACTCGCCAAGAACTAACAACTTGCCACTACTCATCATTATTCGTCATATCAAAACATAAAGGCAGTCAAATTTTTACGGCAACAGCCTAATATCACCAACAAACACACCAAACAAGCATTCACAAGCTTATCTCAATAGTCCGTACATTATTATCAACACAGCCAAGCTTTTGTAGGTAGTATATAGCACACATGACGATGTCGAACGAGCCCATCACCTTCATCCAGCCACTTTCCTTGCGTAAGTCCTACCCTGTCTGAGAAACATGTCACCTGATTCAGCACTCCACTGCACACCAGCCTTCATATGAGGTGGTCGGGTTTTCCCCACAGAATGCCGGCGAGCACTGATAGCCATGCTTGCAAACTTATCAGCTGTCTCTGAAACCCCACGTACTGACCTTCCCTTGTTAATAGATGCTGCGAATTGAATTTGCTCAAAGATGTAAGTCATATACACGAGTAACTTTTTACCACTCACATCACAGTTCTCACCTTTAAAGTAACTTAAATCACCAAATACTTACTTGGGCTTTTCCTTCCTGGTGGTCGATACTTCAGCTGCTTCGTATTGCCCTTCAATGATTTATCATTCTTACTTGCGTCCTTCATCCACAGAGAATAAATGACAATCAGCAATAAGGCAGTGAATATAGAAATGAATTATTGACATTTATATACAAAGAAATAATGAAAAAGCCTATACATGGCCCAAAAACATAGAATAGTTACACCACAGCACATACAATCAAAGCAGTATTACTCTCCCAATCAAAAGGAAGCACTATACATGCAGAAATACAAAATAAAAGAAAAAGGTCCAATAATGGTGTCCTAAAATAGGTGGTTGTAAAGCACAGTGAATTATACAAGTAATAATTATAATCTAGCTTCCTACCTGATTAGTCATATCAAGTTTGCGTTGGACCCCTGCAATAATAGCACACATCAGCAGAATTAGTTGGCTCATATGTACATCATTCCACCATCAAAATATAACGTCACAGAATAAGTATGCTCATATGTATATCATGCCGTATCAAAGTTGAACACATTCAAACTGGTTTAAGCAAATTAACTTAAATGGCTCCAGTACAATT
Source organism: Flueggea neowawraea (assembly GCA_948243855.1). Classification (NCBI taxonomy): domain Eukaryota; kingdom Viridiplantae; phylum Streptophyta; class Magnoliopsida; order Malpighiales; family Phyllanthaceae; genus Flueggea; species Flueggea neowawraea. The sequence goes on along the minus strand of CAODLS010183463.1, from coordinate 16,188 downwards.
GCTTAAAAAATGCGGCATACTAAAAAATATACACCAGCATAGAATAACCTAGCAAATGACAACAGTTATCAAGAAATTTAAAGTGCCATAGAAGAACCAATCATGCAAAACTTTACAACTCCATTCAGTTTAAATTATACCCACCTGTGCTCAACAGGGCATTCAATTTTGGTGAAGCAAAACTATTAGCTAACTTTGGATTAGACAAAGCCGCAGGATTCCTACTTGCATATTGCTGCTCAACCACCCCCTTCGCTCCAGCTGCATAACAAAAACCAGAATCAGATTTCATGGTAACGAGGTCCAGAATTACAAACATTCAGTGAGAGAGAAAAGGACAAACCAGTCGGAGGTGTTCTAGTAACAGCAGTTCTAGGACGAAGAGATGGAGGAACATAGAAGCAACTCTGCCCAGAAAAAACAGATACAAGTAAGCATATTGCAATTTACAAAATAAATAGAGTTGCAGACACTTTCGGAAATTAGAAACAGAATCAGGACCAAATAAATACCTGGAAGAAAGGATGTTGAAGGGCCTCTCCAGCACTGGGCCTCTTACATGGATCCCACGAACAAAGGGACTGCATATTTAAAAATTGCAAGAAGTAATCAATCAGTCGATCTGTAAAGAAGGCTAATGACTAAATCATAAAATAAAGAAAACCAAATATACTAACCGTGATAAGGTTGATTGCGTCCTCACTAGCCGATGGTATCAGTACAGAGAGGTGGATACCGACACACTGCAATGTCAATTGAGGCGGGTGAAGATTAGACTTAATACTTTTGAGTAATAAAGTAAAGTAATCCTGAGAGGGATAGAGGCATTTCCTGCAATAATATATGTGTATATGCATATATAGACCTCCAGTTTGCATTAACAATTTCTGTTGCTGATTTGTATAACTTGTATAATAATAGAATGTTCAGAATTTAAATTATATGTTAACAAGTCAATCAATCAATCAACAAATTTTGAAGTTCTTCAAATCTATTAGAGAACTCCAAAGGTTCATATCCCTTGAAGAGATTTCACAAGTCTCCTTGGACAGAACAGAACCCACTGAAATGGACACTACCAAGTACCAACACATTGCGAATTAGGAAATATGAAAATCCAACCTCTGGAAATTGATAATTGATGTCTCTTGCAAGGTTCAGTCCATCAGCCCACGAGTCCTTTGTCGGGCTACCAATTACACCACATATTTTGTAGATCTCGTCTGCTTCACTGCTTGCATAATACATGCCAAGATTAAACACTAAAAACTGGCATTGCACAATTACCAAATCTAGAATCAGGTTTCAAATATATACCTAGATCCAGGAAATAAAGGACGGAGAGTAAATAGCTCAGCCATGATAGCGCCCATGGCCCACATATCTGCAGGATGAAAAATATGAACAGTTATATAAATCACACGTCTTTTGCAACCACAAATGTCATGATCAGATATCATCCCAATTCCATGAAATACTAACCAACTTGGGAACCATAGAGGTATGCTTGCAGCAGCACTTCAGGGGCTCTGTACCTGGCAAGAATAACAAGAGATTTTAGCAAAGCAATAATAAACAAATATCACCACATGAAAACAACAAACAGATAACTGCACAGGTCTACAAAAAATATAATTTAAAAGTAAATAAAGTCTCACTTACCACCGAGTTGAGACATATTCTGTATATGGTGGTTGTGAACTGATTTCTCGTGCAAGACCAAAATCAGCAATTTTTATAATATCTTTTGAAACCAACAAATTCTCTGCAAATAAGCAACAAGTATAATTATTCCAGTTGACGAAACAAAAAAATTAATAAATAAATAAACCAAAAAATTGCAAATCAAACTTCAAGTCGTGCCCACCAGTCTGCCACTAAAAAATGCAACACTTTATAATTCTATACAGAAGACAGTTCAATATTAACATTGTCAAGATACTACATAAATGTTGAACATTACAGAGCAAAAACTCTCAAGCTTAAAGATGCCATGAAGACACTTCGCAAGACAAAAACTGATCATATGAAAGTTGCCAGTAAACATATCACATTTCTGTTACTAGCTTCCACCATTCCAACAAAAAATGCACAAAATTTTTGCTAGCGAAGTACACAAAATAGGCGCTTGCACCTCCCACAGTACATAAGAAAAAAACTACCTGGCTTTAGGTCACGATGAAAATATCCACGTTGATGCATGTAAGCAAGTCCTTGAAATATTTGGAAACACCAATTCCTGATTTCAGCTTCTGAAAACAGCTTCTGTTTGTCTTTAATTAGCTGATAAAGATTGCATTGCTACGAATTGAAAAATAAATAAAAATGGTCAACAGCATATAAAAAGAACCCCTAAAAAAGCCAGCAAGAAGACTAGTTTAAAACAAATTTAGGAAAACCTTACCATGTACTCAAAGACAAAATACAAGATGTCATTTTCCCGGATGACTTCCTTGAGCTTCACTATATATGGATGATTCATTCTCTGCAATGACTGCGCACAAAAAAAAAAGAGTAAGCTACTAATTAGGAACCAAGTAACAAAAAAAAAAAGAAAGGAACATATTTAGATGACACTACCTTCACTTCTCTCAGATTTACGCACTCTTTCCATGAGTAATATTTTTTCTTCATCTTCTTAATTGCAACCTGTCATGTTGTAAAGAACAAAACATTTCATTATAACTAAATTTCAGCAATGTCAATAAGATCATACTTATTTTAAGAAATAGCTAGAGATTAGGTCCACATACAACTTCACCAGACTGCTTATTGATTGCTCTCCAGACACTCCCAAATGTTCCATCACCAACTTCCTTGATCAACTTGTACCTATATTAGGTGCTCAATGACTATCATGACTAGAACAAAATAAAATCAAACATAATACTGAATTTTGCGATAGAAGCTGACTCACCTCTCCATTCTTTGTGAGGAACACCAAGGAGCTCTTTCTTTATTCAGGAAAAGTAAAAGACTCAAAAAAGCTATACGACATTTAAGGTAGACAACCTTAGTGAAAACTGTAAATATAAACACACGTCTTTTCTGGACCAGCTAATTCAGTTAATTTTCTGTAGCAGATGGGGAGCAATAACCAAAGTGTTTCTGATGGACGGGCGTCGTAGTCTTATTCATATGTGGACCCAAAGCTTCAATTTTCAAACAGGTACCAACGGCAAACTGGATCGAGTCTCGTAAAACATATTAACATCAACTAGGGAACCAACTAGAATGATTGTTGTACCCAACAATGTCTCCCTACACTTGTGATGTTCACCCAAGGGTTCAGAAAGGCAGTAAAAGAGCTAATTCAGCAATACAATCTGAAAATCACTTGGTGAATAGACAAACTGTCACTCTAAGCAGTACCCATTGGAGGAAAAACAAAACAATAGCAAAGAACAATAGTCTGCAGAGTTGAGGCAATGGCTTGTCTATTACTACCTACCTAAGCAGCTTTCAACTGAATCCTTGCAGACCTCAGCCCTGAAATGAAATAACAGCCAACTTCAGACTCATGACACATATGATAGATCAGATTAAGAATCAAATTTATGGTAGCATACATTGCTCATACCCCAGAAGACGTGTTAACAGATACTACCACTGGACGTCGTACCACCAATGCACTAACAACAAGACAGCTTGTCAGAAGAAACATAAATTAAAGAGCTTATTAAAATGAAATCAGAAGAAATAGACTTACTCACACAAGTGCACTAAAGATCCAACACCTATCTCACAGAAATTTTGCATCACGTCTCCCATACAGTTCATGAAGGACAAACCAACCACTAAGTGCAATTAACAAAGGAAACCAAAAGAAAGTCTCCAAGAACGAGAAATCGCCAGTCAAGCACTTCTTGGACAGAAAAAACCCAATATCGGTAGCAATTTGACCAGAAGCACACTTTCTCCATGTCTCAGTAAAGTAAATAAAGTAGTTCAGATTCAAATCCGGCACAACCTGACATTAAAAAGAAAATTGAACTTAATCATGCCAATAAGAATAGCATTACCACATATCCAATTCAGCACATTCAATTTAAAAAACTTCTGAGCAGTAAGATTTAAACAGCTTGGGGTTGGGGGCGGGAGGATGAAAAGCAGATATAAGTGGAAATCAGGATGAAATAAGCAGAGGCAGACTGCATTTAAGCTCCTACATCTAACAAAGATGGCCACTTAAATGCCCGAGAATAATTGATAAATAAACTAAACAGCAGTTTGTAAAGATAAAAAACTGGTAATTAGCATGAGCCAAGTATTAACAAAGTAACAAAATGCAGTCATTTTAAACTTATTCATATCAGTAGATACCCCCCAAGGAAGTCTTAACAAGTTGCATTCATCCTTCATCCATCACCCACCCACAAAAATAAAACTAGAAAGCCAATCTTTACGAGCACATGAAATAATGCCATAGAAAAAGCAACAAAAGAAATGAAGAACCATCATTGTATAATCATTAATTCAACAATATCATCAACATATAGTTCAAATCAACAATCCATAAAAAGAATTATTAATTGGAATCAACCAAGAAATGTGTGTATTAACATACAATGACAATTCCTTCAATCCCAATAACAACCCTAACTTCAAATAGCAGAATTACTTCAATTCAAATCAATAAATTAGAACAAACAAAAGGACATAAACTCAACGTTTTTGAAATATCCTTAAAAAAAATTAAAAAAACATCAATTACGAAAAAGCACATAAACTCACCTAACTATCAAACAATTTCTCCCTCATAAATCGATTGAGCGAAACACCAAATCAAAAATAACATCCAAACCCTATCCCCAATGCATATAATAATTCAAATCGGAGTAAAATTACAAAACACATGAATGAAATCCTAAACAAATACATAACATAAAAAACAAAAGATCTCAGATCCGATCGAAGCAAAGTTAACAAAAGATAAACAAAAAAGAGAATCTACAATAGAAGAAAACCTGAAAGCCAACCGGCATAAGAACCGTCGCCTAGGACGGGAGCAAGAGGAATCCAGAGTTTCTCTTTGTTTCAGAAATCTCTCTCTCTCCGCCTCTCTCTCTCTCTCTCTCTCTAATGAAGACAGCGAAACTTAGAAACAAAACAAGGCACCCACGTCCACCAAATATCTCTCTGGCCTTTTGATTCTCGTGCGCACCAAGAAAATACCTAATTTCGATGTCATGTGGGCCCCTATTTAGACCTCGATGCTCATTGATTCCCCACAGCGGCCTCTTTAAGTTACGGGTAGGTTATTTTTCGCTGCGTCACCGAATGCTTTGCTCCTAAATAAAGAATCGTAAATTCCTGTCCTTGCTTGGATTCCACATCTGCCAACACGTTTTTTCTTTTGTTTTTCTTTCCTTCTTGGTGTTTTGTGGTTATTTGTTAACGCGTATCCACGTTTTCCATTACTACTGCTAGTCAAGATAGTGCAAAAAATGTAAAACTTTCGTCGGCTCATGCAGCTTCTTCCCTTCTAGGGTTCCTCGAGTGGCACTTTGGTCGGTTCGGTTTGAATATAACCCAATCGTAAATAAACTGAACAAACCTACAGCTTCTATGAACCTATTGAATCCAATCAAACTTTTATTCGGTTTTAAATCGAGCCGACCGATCGGTTTAGTCAGTCAAACGACGGTTTGTTCAGTTTTCAATAGAAAAAAGAAGATTGGTTCTATTCGGTTTAGTTCATTAAACGGAACCGACTTCTTTCTGTCGTATTATTTTGTCCTTTAGAGTTTTCAGTTTTGGATTATTTTGTAAAAAAATTGTTACTACACCAACTACTGTTTTACCTTAAAAAATTGTTACTTCAGATCGTATTTCATTCATTAAAATAGAAACTAAACACATCCATAATATAATACTTCATCAATTATCAGTTTAACAAAAACACTTAAAAATAAATCATTCGAGTTAAAATCATTCAATTAAAAGTCTAAACAACTATTCTTCACATTCAGTGATCTTCATCATTACACAGAGACGACCCATCATCTTCATTGTACTTCCTTCAAATAAAATTCACAATGCAATAAATAAATGTCTTACAAAATAAGAAATATAGTTAATTAATAAAGTAAAAAGTAGAGAAAGTGATTCAAACCTAAACATTCATAACTCTACTAGCAGAATCAATTATTAAGATCAATGGTGCTAATCTCCGATGAACCGCTATCATTTATAATTGATTAAAAATGCTTACACTTTTTTAGGAGACAATGAACTCTTAAAAGGATCAAGAATCTAACCCCCAGTACTAAAAGCACACTCTAGTGCGACTATAGAAACAAGAATGGCCAACACATCACGTGCCATTTAAGCAAGGCTACGATACCGATGTGCATTCCTTTGCCACCAATTCAAGATGTTAATAATGTTCAAATCTTTGACATAATCTTCATTAGATTCAGAAACATACTTGTCAATCTTAGACCTATTTTCACCCGTGCTACATTCACTTGATGAATTGCATTCATCTACAAACTCATTTAGAAGCTGCATGCATTGTTCTTTTTAGCCAGTCCAAAAAAGCTCTCAAATTTGGTGATTGAGCAACAATCGATGTAATCTCATTACTCACTCCTACTTTGACCTTCCATTTTAGCTTTATAATAATTATACAATGATAAAAAGACATTCTTCACCTCATTGTAAAAATTCAAGCCCTCTTCAACATACATTCGGCGGAGAAGAAATTGAACAAAGGCTAACTTCCTCTTTGGGTTAAGAATTGCAACTATAATAATCAATTTGTTCATCTTTTTCGGCTCTCTCCAATATTTGTCAAACATGGTTTTCATTCTCATCCCCATTTGTCGAAATCTTCACTTCGACACCACTATTATAATAAAAATAGATAACACTAACTTCTTGCAAAAGGGTGTTAGAAGTGACACAACTTTACCCTCGAGTTTAATAAATATTTTCTCACTCTCAAAATGAATCGAACCGAACCTAACTCACCTCAACACCTTAAACCTAATCTTTCTCTCTAAAAAACCAAACAAACACAACCCACCTTACTTTCAAAAAACAAACAAAGCCATTTAAAAACCCAATACCAACACAACTATATTCCAAAACCAAAGCTAGAAATTTAACCTAACCTTAAACACTCAACTGAACCCACCCATTCCTTCTTCTTTCTTTCATCTCTCATGAACCCGAAACCCACCACCACCATCGTTCTTCATCTCCCATCACCACCACCGTCCTCGTTTCTCACTCTTAACCACCACTATCAATCTCTCTCCTTCCACCAAAACCACCACCACAGTAGCTCTAGTTCCTCAATCCTAATTGTGTAAGTAACCTTGGTCCCAATAGACAATGAAATGTCACTCCAAGAGGAGGGTGAATTGAAGTTTTAGAGATTTAAAAACTTTGTTGAAAAACTTTTACAAGTTAAACTAAATAACAAAGTTTTACACAAGTAAAATCAAAGTATAAATTCAGAAGCAACAAAACCACCAATCCACAAACAAAATAATGCAAATATAAAGTAATGTAGAGAGAGTAAAGGAGAGAGAAAAAATTCGATTTACAATGGTTTGGTCCTCCTTGACGTAAGTCCAATCCTTGAGAATCCTCTCAAGAATGTCAATCCACTAACTCCTCTCTTGCCGATGGAGGCAAACTGTTTACGCCACTTGTTTTTGTTAGCTCAACAAGTAAACCGATACACCTTGTTTTAAAGACAAAACAAGCAAACCAAACTACTATTTTTTGAAGGCTCAACTAAAAAATCGTTACCTCTTATTTTCAGGACAAAACAAGTAAATCAGACCTCTAGTTTTTGCGGGTTTAACTAGAAAATCGTTCACCACTAGTTTTATAAAGCTCACTAGCAACCACTCTTACTTTTCTAAGGTTCAACAAAAAAACCTAACCACCCTAAGCAAACAACATTGCTTGTAACAAAACTTAACCCAAGATTATAGTAGATTAAAGCTCACACAAACTTAGAAATGTATGCAAGTACAATAGCTCAAATGGGTTAGAATTGTAGAGATGAGAGAGAAAAATAAATAGCAAGTTTTGGTAAAGGTCTCTCTTATCTCTCTTCTAATCTGGGACGTGTATTTATAGCCACTTGTAAAAATATAGTTGTTGGAAGCCTCAAAGTAGCCATTGTGAAACAATCAGAAATTCTGTCCAATAATGACATCACCCTTCACTACGTGCATAGTATGATGATCCAACTAAGTTCTACGTGTGTTGATAACAAGTCTACCTGCATTACTAAAACTCCAGTGGTCTCGACTTTAAATGGATCAACATCTACGTGCTTTGGTGAGTCTCTTCGTGCGTAGGAGCCAGTTTTGCATGCATCAACGTGCTTTGATGACTTTTAAAGTGCTTTATGGCCAAATATCAGCAAGTCCGCAACTTTGCACCTTTTGGATGTTTTTCATTCATCATTATCAAAACTAAACTCAACATATTGTTCCTTTCTCCTCCCTCCGTTTCCGTCCAGACACAACCTTTGGACCTTTCTCTTTTGATCTGCTTTGCACTCTGCTTCTTCTTTGTCTTCCTCATATTGTCGATCTCTCTCTTGCTAAAAATTTTCCAATTATTTTTAATTATTTTGTCATTAATTAATTATGTTAAATATGTGAATTGATAGAGTTGAGACTGGTGGATTTGAGGAATCATGGGAGGTTGAGGAGATAGAAGGAATTGAACCGCCTCTCTTTCCTCTCTCACTACTTTGTTCACTGCACCATCTCCAACCGCCGACAATTATATTCTCTCGTCGTAATCCCTCTCTTTCTCTCAATTGTTTGAGTTTGGAATTTTTTTGGGTTCTAAAAATGAGAAGAAAAAGAGAAAATTATGGAGATTTGATTTTTAATTTATGGGCTATTGTTTTGGATTCAAAGTGGTGGTGATCAATGTTTTAGAAAGGAAGAAAGCAAGCTGGAAGGGTGGCAGTGAAGATGGGTGGTGGCAAAAATGGTGGGTTTAAGGTTGGGGTTTTGTGGCTTTGGGTGACGGTAGTAAATGACTTGAAGAAGAAGGTGGAGGATGAGAGTGTGAAGAAGGCATCTGCATTCGTGAGTTTTGTAATTTCAGTTTGTATTGGAATTGCTTTGATGCTGATTTTTGTAATTTCATATTATTATTTTTGCTTGTGCTTTGATTCAGTAGAAAACTCTAGTGGTTGTTGATTGTAGACAAAGTTTTCATATCTTATTTTGGATTTTGTTTGGATCTCGAATTTGTAGATTTTTCAATCAATGGTTTGTTTTCTGGGTGTTGTGGTGACTATGTTGGTGTATGTTGGCTGAGAGAGAGTTGATAAGAGAGAGAGAGAGTTTTGGCTGTTAGACAGAGAACGAGATAGTGTGTGTGTATGTTTCTTGAGTCCAGTTTTGATGATGATGAATGCAAAACATCCATGAAGGAAGTGCAAAGTTGCAGATATGCTGATATTGTGCAATAAGACACGTTGATTCATGCATAACTGTGTTGGAATTTGCGGCTTGTTTATGACATTCATAAGTAATCATGGCAATGGAAATAACAAAATTTTTAAGCCTTGAATTCCCCCAAGGACCCATGCATATAAATATATACGATTAGGGTTTACAGATTTACCTTAGATCCAAAGCTTGAATGTTTGATCGTATGAGGTGTTGATGTAGCTTTTAGTAACCAAACCCCGAATCACCCTTGTGGAATCACGTTCCCTTTGAGCGAACGTGTCTATAGGTATCCACACGAACGAACTTACCTTGGATTGGTGGAGTGTACTAGCACTTCTTTTAGAATCACTATTCTAAGACTCACAAAATTTTCTCTCTTTGAAAGTGGCACTCACTAATTCGACTTTACCTTGCAAGAATGGAAATGAGTGCAATCCTATTTATAGGCATATGAGGAGACCTAAATAGGTGCACAATATGGCCGAAATTTCCCTCTCATTGACCTCCAAGGATTCGGCCTCTTCCTATTCTAAATAGGAGTGTGCCAAATTTCCTATCCTAATCTCACTAGGTTTTCCTTTCTTGTCCCATAAGAATTAAACACTTCCTAATTAAATTTGTCACATACAAATTAGGGTTTTATTTTTCCTTGTCACACAAGAATAAAAACTCATAATTAGTCTTGGACTCCTAATTAGTTTGTAAATGTATCAAAATTCTCCTTGTCTTACAAGGATAAAGACTCCTAAAAAATAGGAAGATTTGATACGAAATTTCTCCCTCTTATTTAGGTTTAATGTTCCGAATTTTTCATGCTCCTAAATAGGTTGGGTATGCCAAAATTCACATGGGTTCTTATTAATGTTATTGGACTTTTAATTATATGATACATTATAACTAAGTAAACTACTCCTTAATTAATCTACATGGGCCCAAATTATGTCAGATATAATTTATACCCAAAACATTATAAGAAGTAATTAATATTAAAAGCCCATTACATTAATGGACAATATCTCATATTATATTTATGATCTAAATCATAAAACTCTAAACTATTAATGATTAATCAAATTAATCATACTAATAATTCAATTACCATGAGAGAGAATATTTGTGAACCAATCCAAATCATTTTTGTGGGTGACCCAATAAGCCCACTCGAATTTGGCAATGGGCCTCATCCCAAACACTTTGGCCCAAAATCCATAAGCGGTATCTAGTAATACATTATGGCAACCCAAAATCGAGTGGCATAGGTGATCCGAGTTAACTTTTCACAGTTTAATATTTAGTCATTTTATCTCACAATATCTATATTAAATATAAGGTATGGTCACATGTCAACCTTATATTGCTTAATGCGTTTCTTGATCCTAAGTAGATTGATATACAAATGACATTGATAAACCCTTTTATCAATTTATTTAAGTATACATACATTTCATCAATCCTACTCATCAAATGGCCTAAAGATATCACTCTTTATAAGAGGAACAAATCCATCACTCTCACTATCACTCTCACCATCACTCCTCTACAAGATTCATGGCATATCTAATCATAGTCTTATTATTACCCTGTTATGGATAACGTTTGACTAAGTCAAAATATGTGATTCCTCATGTAGGAGTAAATAGTGAGTTTCCGTCAGAGGACTCAAACATCACCACTGTATGAAAGCTACTTGTGACATTAATTCATGAAGTGTTTTTATAGCGGGCCAGTCCAATACATGTTCTCTAACATGTATCTATGTTCTAAGTGATATCTTATATCCATAATCAGTAAAACGTGATTATCCTCTTAGCAATATACTAACATTGGTTTGTCATCATTCTCATGATAACAATCGATTATGGGCCTTTATAATAGTATTCTTTTTACCTTATGGTTTTACTATCAAGTCACACGCTATGACATAAGGAAGAATAACCTATTCATGGAAGTTTTATTGTCATAAACAATATAATATTTCATAGATATGAAATAAAATATCTCTTTATTAAATTATAAATGTAATGACAATGTATATCAATGATTGGACTAGAGCACAAAATTAACAAATTCAACATTCCAAACTCAAAATCAAATCGGAATTGATTGAGGTTCAATCGGAATCAAACAAGGTTCTACAGATGATCTTGTCAGAAATTGAACAGAGTACTACAAAGAACCTAGTCGAGACGGACGAGATGTTACAAATAATTTATTAAAATACTTTATAAATTTTCCATGACATTTTGATAATTTGGCAAGGGCAACTTTGTAATCTAATTTGAGTTAAAAAAATATATCTCAACTCAAACCACACATATTTTTTCTTTCTTCTACCATTCGACTATATGTCTGCCGACAATATGTCAACCCCACCTATGTCAACAATGCACGTAATAAGTTTGAATATTTGAACTTAAACCACAAGTTAATGGCTACTGCTCATTAACCCAACGAAGAAGTTGACTTGACCCAACAAATTAAGTCCAAGTTGAATCAATCCAATCAATTTGGTTTGGGGCTTCCATCCCCCATAGTATGGGCCTAATATTTTTTGAACTCATTGATAGAAAATCGCGACAGAAAGTTGATTTTGTTCTTGTGTGTTCCATGTATAACACAACAAATAAATAGCCGCATGTTACCTGAATTTTGAAGGTTTCTGTAACCTAGGACTTGGACATTTCTTCTTTTGCTCTACCAACTCCAACCCAAATTCCAAAAACTCTATTGGGCAGTGCCAAATAGGTTATTTAACTACATAAATTGATTAGTTAATTAAGATCCTAATCTACCATTGGCCTTCACATGTTGAGAACAAATAATAAACAAATGCATAAATCAAGTTGCGTCACCTTATAGATCTCAATGAATCAATGGATCCAAGAAAAGCAATTACTTAACCCATTAATCTTAGAATTTTTGGAATGATTTGATCACAATACTTAAATTTCCGTTAATTTGGTTATCAGACATCATTAATGCTTTAAGGCAGAGTTATATTAATGAAACTATGCTGGTCCAGAAGCTTCGTGTCTAATTTGATTTGGCTGCTTGAAAGTCTTCCAATACCAGAAGCTTATTAGTAACTGTTATGAGAAGTTGATCCGTAATGACAGAATCCGACTTCATGTTGGCCGAAAATGCAATCAACATTGGGTGGCTAAGCATGGTTTAGTCTTAGGATTAGGTACTTATGTATTAAATCACTCCCTACGAGACTTTATAATTTTCTGTACTTGGACATGCAATGTGTTCCTTATTTTTCTTTTAATAATGAAATTCATTATCCATCTTCTGTTGATCGAGGTCAGTCTAGTTGGATTAGACCAGTGGAATGTCAAACTGATTCGGGATCATCCTAATTGTATTGGAGTAAGTGGTGGGTGGTCTTGTTCTTTAAAAAAAAAAGTTTTCTAATGCCAGTAAGTCACAGACATAATTATTTAGAGCAGAGGTTGAAGTTTCAGCAAGTGAAATGGAGTAATAAACCCACCTCAAATTTCCAGTCTCATGAAATACCCATACAAAATGCTACACCTGGGTTCTTCACAACTCTTCCTTTCTAATTTCTTTTGTCTTTAGTGTTTTATTTATTTATTTTGAATTAGTTGTTAGATGGGTTATATATTATGTGTCAAAAGTTAGGTGAGAATTGGTGATGCTTTTAAAAGCATTATGGCCCGGCTTATATGATACCAAGGAAGAAAATTTTGGTTTCCACAATGAAGCAGGCTGTAATCATGGACATGTTTAATGAATCTAACCCACCAATGACCAAACAAACTAATTCTTCCACAACATCTCCCTAACTTTAGTGCACTTGTTAGATAACTTGTTCATCTTTTTTTTTTTCAAGTCTCTTCATTAATTCGCTCCAAGAGGATTGAGTCTGACGGTAATCAACTAACATTTACAATTAGACGTTTTAGGTTTGACTCTTGATGGAAGTATGAGTAAAATAATTGATTTGGACTTTTGTTCACCCCTCTATTTTTTTTTAAAAAAAGTCTCTCCATTAATTTCTTTCTTTATACTACAAAAAGTCATTGAGTATATTAAATCATGATAGACGATTCCCGTATAATTTTATCGATACAATTTATGGTATATAGTCGCAAATTAGCATGAAAAGGCATAAAAACCAGCTAATTATAACCAAGTGCCAAGATAGGTGTGCCATCACACACAATTTAACATCTCCCATGTGTGGGCAAATTTCAATTTTGTGATGGAAAAGAATCTAAAAACATAGGGACCAAATTTTACAAGATTATTCTATTATCATGATCCCCTCAAGCATGAAGATTTAACAATCAATAATATTTTCCGATCATGATAATCAGTGACGGACGTAGAAAATTTTTTACCTGGGGTACCATTTATATATACTAATTGAAATACAAATATATTTATAAATATATTAAGTTGAAATTTTATAAAAACAACGAAAAAATAGTTCATTACACATATTGGTAGTGCTACAACTAAAATTTATTGACTATTGGACCGCTAACAGTACCAAAACGGGCAAGTCACGAGGTCTCTTCAGGCGGTAAAGGGGATAAATCAATCCTACGAGTTGCCATGTTCTGAAAATGTTGTATAATTATTTCATTATCAATGCCTCTGAAAACATATTTCTCAACAGAACACACCAAACAATCAGTAAGAAAATCATCTCATCTCCCATCTTGTTATGCAAATCTGTCTTGATAATATTCATCGCTAAAAATGCTCTTTCAACAGTAGCAGTTGCAACAGGTAAAATTAAAGCCAACTCGATAAGAAGATATACCAAGTGAAAAGTAGTGTGAAATCCCACCTCAACCATCTTCTTAGCAAGATCTCCAATATTTTGTAGTTTCAAAAAATTTGCATTTTCCCTCATTTCATAAATCCACGTCTTCAATTGTTCTTTAAGCTCCTCACGATCATCCATTGAAAAAACTTGTGGATATAGTTCTGCAAGTTGAACTAGTCTTGAAAGGATGAAATTGGAGAACAAATTCTTAGGATCAAGACATGTTATACATAAGAGTAATTCAGAGCTTGACTCAGTGAAGCGATTCTCCATCTCCTGACCAATATGGTGAACAACCTAAAAATATAGAATAATATTAATTCTATTTTCAAAAAACATAGTTAAATAGTGTAAATAAAGAAATAATTTAGTACCTGACAAAATATCTCAACTCGAAAGTGGTCATAGTAAGTTATAACATGCTCAGCATGTCTAGAATGAATGCGACCTGGAACATTATATTCCATATTGGGAACGATAACTACCTTCCCAACATCAAGATTACGTAAAATATACCAATCAAGAATTTCAAGAAAATTACCTCTATGTAGTGAGTGTGTCGCCTCATCATTCTCACAGAAAGCCAACCCTTCCCCAAGAAGCAACCGTACTACATCCACACTTGTTGTCAAACGAGTGTGGTAAGCAGCACCCAATACTTGCTTTCTAGAAGACAGTTTTCGTGTCACACTTTGCCTTTGATTTTTGAAAGAAAAATATAATGTTCGAGCGTCATTGTGTGCACTTCCTTAAACTCCGACATGTTCTTTGAATTTCTCTATAGCCTTCTTCCAATTTCGGAATCCCTTTTTTATAAACACCTCATCTCCAAATGTTTTGCCTTTATCCCCTCTAAAAAGATAACACTAAAAGCAAAATGCAACATCTTTGGAAACACTATATTCCAACCATTCCCAATTCTTGAAACAATTATCTTGGAAGCACTTCCATTTATCCCCAAATTGGCTCCGTGGGAAATCATGCGAAAATGGTTGACAAGGGCCTTTGAGCACATATCTTCTCTTGACTTCATCTCTAATCCGAGGGTTAAAGTCATTTATAGATTTACGCAATGCCGGATCACTAATAATATTCTCCTCACATAACTCCACAGTCTCCATTCGAGCTCTTTTTTCAATTGATTCACCAACATTCCATCTCTATTTTGAGCCTCATTAGGATTATTTGAAGACTTACCACTTCGGATTGAAGGCCTCTTAGTTCGTATAATAAATTTTTCCATATTCCTAGTCATAAATAAAAAATTTAAACAAATTCAATTATTCAACAATTAATATTCAGTTTAAAAAAAAAATCAACAATTAATATCAATAGACAAAGCTTGGTCAGCATGATTTATGTAAGATATATCCAAATATATTCGTCATTAATTCAACCTTTCAGGTAATAACATTGCCAATATCTTATTATCTCCAAGAAAATTTGATTTCTGTTTCTAGCTTCTTTATCTGAACTTCTACATTTTTCAGTAAGAGATGAAAAATACATGGTCCATGTTGTTTTCAATTTCATTTAGATTCGAGGAATGCATACCATTGTGCGAAACGTCAAAACAACAAACCATGATTTTGTGTTTTATGCTGACCGGATAATTCGCTTGGTAGTTAGACTTTTATCTCTTGAATGAAATTTTGACATCATATTTGAGTTGCCCGAAGTATAGCAATTTTGTTCCTGAACTTACGTTTCAGGTTGTGGAACATGGTCTTGGTCACCTTCCTTTTAGTGAAAAACAGATCACAACTCCAACAGGTAAAATGTCCACCAGATGTGAGGGTGTTGTCTCTTGTCATGGATACCACTGATCTTGTGTGTGGTTTGTCATCTGAACATTGACATAATCGAAAACAAGCATACTTTTGATTCTGAGGATCTGCATATTCTGGTTTGACAGGATCTGTATATCCTGGAGTTGTTTTCTGT
>CAODLS010183426.1:0-11884 GCA_948243855.1 Flueggea neowawraea | reverse complement strand
GTGGATGTAGGCATCGAGTTGGCCGAACCACTATAAGTTCTTGGTGTTCTTTCTTTTATCGCACTTATTTTCGAAGAAAATTCAAAGCTTCTATTACCACACTATTCAACCCCCCTTCTAGTGTGGTTATTGACTCTACAGTTGATTGGAGTTAATGTATGTGATTGGAAGTATTTTTATCGGTTGCATTGAGTGTTTGGTCGAACTGGGCAATCTGGGTAAGTGACTTACTCGAGTAAGCGTTTTGGCTAACTCGAGTAAGATAGGCCCATATTTACTCGAGTTATGTTTGGGTTATTAAAAAGATGATTTTAGGTAATGGTTCTGTATATTGAGGCTTGTGCGAGATGGTCTGGGCTCCCATAGACGATTCGCCTCGTACGCCGGTCATGGTCCCGGGAATGGGTCATGACATGAACTCCCACTAGGATCAAGATTTTCTACTCCTACTAGAAGTAAGAATCTTTCTACCACTAAAGTCAGGATCAGAAACATCCACACACATTTGAGGTAAATGATATAAAAGTTGAATCGCTCTAAGACTTATCAATGTATCACTTTCAAAGAAAGAGATTACAATTGCTTGGATTGATCTCTTGAGATTTTAAAACCCAAGCTTATATTACCCAAGTCGATGCATCCCTTTCGGAGAAAGAGAAAACAATCGATTGGATCGATCTCTTAAGTTTTTAAAACCCAATGATGTAATTCACATCGCATTACCCAACTTTATTTCTTATCATTTTTACTCAGTCTCCTAAAGAATTATCTCACTCGGATGGAGTGATCCTGAGGGTCTTAGTTCCTGAATCTCAGAGTAATAAAAGATTTCACTTTTCTAATCCAGTTAAGAAATCTATTCCCAAGGAATGCGACTTCGTATAACTCGTTACTATGCCAATTTCTCATTATCTCACGATGATTATATCATTTTGACACAGTAAGTTATCTAAAACCTTACGCCTATTAGTCTTTTCAACTAAGGTATCGTGTATATTGGCGATATATCTCTTCGTTCCAAGTGATTTAGGTCATACACTTGACCAATTCACAACTCAGGAGATATATAAGTAACAAACTGAGAGGTCTAGAAATAAACAGTTAATGTTCATTTCTCTTTCATCACATAAAACTTTGGACTCATCATGTAGATGTCTCGACCTTAGTCGATCTATAAAGCTTTATTCGTTTCCCATCTTAATTTTCAAGAAGTAAGAATAATTAAGAAGCACAAACTAACTTGACCATTATTACTTATGAAGAATCAAATGGATATGATTGTACCTTCCACAATCATATATACAAATGTGATGATGTAGTAGCCATTAGCCTTGCCCTCTTATTGTTTTGACGTCAAACATCAAAAAATGGATTAATAGCAATGGGAATTTAGCTCGAAATTCATTTTGAAATGATTTGTTTTCTAGTATTCCCTTTTTGCAATGCTTGCAATTAGACAACGTGAACTTACATAATTTCCTAATACTCACACTTGAGCTAATCAACGTAGTCAATTTTTCCAAAGTGGTAGAGTGGCGTGCATTAACTTCACGTAATCTCTTATGACCACGTGAAGTAGCAAGAAATGGAAACTAGGTCATTCAATAGTTAGTTTTTATACCTTAACTAAGAAACCATTTTTAATGCCAAAGTAGCCCTTACTCAAACACTTTCTAACAAATACTGTTATTGTTAGAATACAAATTGAAGGCAAACTTCAATATAATTATGATATAATCCAATGCAAGAAAGGTTTCGGCTTTTGCACAAAACTAATTCGCACATGCCAAATCCTTAAACTCCCACTTTTGAGTTATTCCTTGCATACTCAACTTGTTCTCACTAGAACTAGTTGATGTCTGATGAAGTCATGTTAAAACTTCATTTTGAGAATCCTTAAAGTTGAATTAATCGTCAATCAATAAAAAAATTCAAATATGAACATTGAACAGAGTAACTCTTCTCACTTGCGTGAATTTGAGCAACATACCCTCAAAGGTGCATTGTCTTACATTTTGTACGCCTTTGGTTTTTCACATTTCACTCATAAAATGTCAGCATTGTTCATGTTCGTGGATTTCCTCATAATTTTGTCTAGTCTCCACTTCTTAAGGACTTTCTCCAATAGAATAAGACGTTATCGAATTCCTCACGATCTCATGTTTGAGATAAGCATGGTTTAGGTGCAACTTGATTTGCTCCTAACTTCTAGGCAAGAAGTAGAAAACTACTTTGGACCTTGTCCTTGATCAAACAATGATCAAAATCACTAAGCTCTCAAATCATATAAGTCTTATGCCTCTACTCACATTGTTAGGTTGTTATAACAAGCATCAGTCAATGGTCAAAAACCACGAGCTTAGTTAGTGTCACGTCAACTAACTGCTCCTTAAATGCAATTTACAAAATTATTGCACCTCGATATTTGTAAAATAGCCAAGTGAATTCATCATCATTTGTACTAACAAAATGATGGATGTAGTGGAATTTTCTAACTTCCACATCTCATAGACATTTTAGTCCAAAATATGTTGAGTGGTATTCTACTCATCCTTGAATTTGGACATAACCAAGTTCAAAGGGGCACGGGCTTAGTTCTTAGAGTACATGCTAGATTTTTCTAATCTAGGATTTACGATCAATGCGGCTTGAGCTCAACATATGTACTCATATGGCTAGGCATCAATCAACTTTTACAGGCAGTGAATCACACAAATAACTTTGATAAATAACAAGACATAGTTGCACACAAGCAATTCATATAGCAATACACATATATTTACTATCTAACCAAAAATTAAACTAGCATAGTTTCTTATTAAGTTTTGAATCGAAATGTACACTAGGTGCACATTTACCATCTCATCTTAACAATTAACCATACTATATTTAATTTTATAGACAGTAAATAATGACTGTTTGGATTCACTTTTGAAGTCCACTTGACTTAGGGGAATCCATGTTGGTCATCTCAATTATTTATACAAACTCAATAATTGGACAATATATTCAACATATAGAATATTGCATAAAATTAAGGCATATCAACACAATAATAAGCCAAAGCAATAAATGAAATCATCTTCATTTATTAAATCAACATGCAATAACAATCTATCTCAGTGTTAATATACATACATTACATTGATCAACATTAACACACATATAATACAAATATTCCAAAGAATAATACTACACAAATATAGTATTAAACATATGTCTGCCAATTGGATACACGATAAACCTTTTCCAAAGTATTAAAATAAAATTCATAAGTAGTCGTGTCAACTTATCGAAAATTTTATAAATCATGCGACCTTAAAGTGAATCTCTCACTTCTCATGATCTCTTTTCGCCATCATGATTTAATCTTGGACATACCAATCTTGAAATGTTTTTACTTTCTAAAATCTCTAAGTATCTTTCTTCAAAACTTCGGGGATCACATTTTCATAAAACTTCTAAAATAGACCAATAGTTCAACCAACACTGGTGATGAGTATCATAATATTTTATGAAGTAACCAAACCTTCATCACGGTTATGCTATAAAACAATTAAATCTTCCCATTATGACCACCATTGTCCCAAAATACTCACTTCGGGAGTTGTGTAAATTCTCTCTTAATTCACACTTAAGTCGATGCAATATGGTTTTACCCTATTCGTTTATTTGTAATAAATTACAAATAAAACGAGTATATACGTACTTTTGTATTACACAAATAATTGATATCTAATCTTAATTATCTAAATGAGAACCATATAAGCACGTTTTAAAAATAAATTATTTTGAAAATTAATTTTTAAAATAATTATTGGCAGAAAATACATTTTTCACAATTTTTAAACAATATTTACACTTCAAAAAACTGGAAAAAATAATTCCAAAACTCAAAAAATGTCAAAAATATACCTAAAATTTTAGAAAAATTCAAATTTTAATTCTGCAAAAAAATTGACAAAAAATGGTGGTTGAAACACGTGGCACTCACTCACACACGCCACAAGGAAGCGTCATGCGCTTCCACGTGCTTCATGCACTCCACGCTCCTCCACAAGCGGTTTACCTCTGACACTGCGTGTCGGATCTACAATATGCCACTTGTTGACACATTGTGCCGCCACGTCTCTTATGTGACACGTGTCTTTCTGTGATTGGTCACCGACAATCGTTTTTTACTTGTCTTCTCTACCACGTGTCTCATTATGAGTGGTACATGTGTTCGAATCACAGATTGCTACGTCGTCGTTCTTATCAGATGAACAAATTCATCTGTGTATCATCACTCGATATTTTTCAATCAGATTTTTGTCGATTTGACGACCTTCCCGATGGGGCAGCAAATGTTTTCAAGGTCACTGATCTCAAATATTTTGTCGGAATTACAAAACTCAAACTTTCAGAATTTGACTCTGGACGGACTCGAACCAAAAAAGACGTTTGAGACAACAAGTCGAATACTAAAAAATCACATTAGGCATCCTAGACATAGACCAACAAGATTTTCTAAACATATTCAAAAAAATCTTGTTGTCTCTGATATCAATGAAGGAATCAAATAACGATTAACGAATAAACAGAATAATAAATAGATTTGACTTACTAACCTCGATTCTAGCAGAATCTAGTAGTGGAGCAGGACCAATTTCTATGTTGTTCTTGCGAGCAAACCACACATGAGTTTTCAAATGGAATACCCGGTTGTTTCGCAGTCTAGATTTCACACGTGATCTGTGCAAAACTCGGGGCAGAAAGTCTCAGTCTCTCTCTCTCCCAGTTGAGAGCTCTTTCTCTCTCATTTTGTGTGTATGTGTGTGTGTGTGGAGTTCGTGAGAATGGAAGGAGCAAGGCTCCTTATATAAGCCCCCAAACGGGCTCATGGGCCTAATGGGTCTTACAAGCCCATTTTCATTCTCAACTCAATTAGGTTTGTTAATTGGTCTCGGTTCATCGTCTTGGTTCGCACCTTGACTAACCGAGTTTGTTTCTCCTTAATTGGGTTTTCCAATTAGTCTCGGTCCACGGTCCTGGTTCACACCTCGACCGACAGAGTTCGGTTCACCTGTCATAGGCGGACCGCTTTTTCCAACAAAAATAAAGATCAGTAATTGAAAATATCAATAGTGAAGATTTAGAACATCTTCATCTAGTGCTCTATGAATTTTAATGTTCCTTTTTTTTTGTTGAAACTAAAGAAATAGAATAATTAATAAATAGTGAAGTTCAAGTTTTACGAGAATGAGAGTTTCATCGATTACAAAATATGATGAGTTTGAATTTTATTCTTTTGAAATAGAGAGCAAGATCACTCTCTATTCTAAAACATGATGAGTTTCATCAACAGTTGTGTACATTATTATAGTGTTATTTTATAGTGGAAATCTTTATAATAAAGAGTTTTCAACTTATAGAAAATCGAGTGTTTATTTTCCATGCTCAATATCATAACCTAATTCACAAAAGAACATTACAGATTCTAAACCATTTTACCACAAATTGTACAATTCTCATCAAACTTGAATTTTGCGTGATGCATCAACGTACACACTTTTCAATCAACAAATAAGATGCGATTAAAAATATGAACAAGTATCTACGAAAGATAATCCAACTGACAAGTAAACAAAAATTTGTAGAACCTTTGTTGTCTTGAATTCAAATCTCATATGCAACAAATATAAAAAAAAAATTATATGAACAAGAAACTTTTTTACATATATATTCTTTAGTTATCACTATCAAGAAAAAAGCAAACTCCCCCACTTGACCCATATGTTAAAAAAAAAAAAGCTTACCAAGAAACATGACACCAACAATAAATTTGTCATATGAGATCTCATTGAACAAGCAACGAAATTACGACTCAATAAGGGCCTCACATTGCAAGAAAATTGCAATTGCAAATAAGTCCACACGTTCAAGTTCAAGAAAAAAGAGTCCCCTCTATATACAACAAACACACTAATGTCAATTTCAGAAGAGACTTTGAATTAACATTAAATATTGCACTGTTTAGTTAGAATGGTTGTGGAGATGGACCGACATGACACACCGCCAACCATACGGCTTTACGACGAAGACTCGTCGTGCCATACTAATTATGCCAAAGTGCCAATATATTCGACTGTGTTTTTAATTTATTCCAGACAATAACACATACTATATTTTCCCAACTACCAATTATCATTTCTTTTTAAGGTTGAAATTATACTTGTATGTTTCATTCTGTGTATTAAATATATTCCAACCTTGCCGCAATTTGTCTGTTTTTTTTCTTATTTACTCATCTTCAGATGCACAGTAAAATTACTCTATTTATTAAAAATAAACATTTATTTGTTGAGCACACACAAATTTTATCTATCAAGCAGCAGGAATTTGAATCCATTTTTATCTGTTAGAAGAGAAAAAATGAGTGTTTAACTTTTACAAAATTGCATATTTAAGTAGATTGAAAGTATAAATTATATAGTAAAAATTTGAGAAAACAAATATATGTTTATTAAATATTCACAAAACAAGCATGCTATTAATCATCCACTATTGAACTACAAAAAGTTGTAATGAAGTAGTAGTACAGACCGCTTTTTACTTAAGTTAAGCAGATATTTCAAATTTGAGTTCTAATTAAGAGTCTTAAAATTTGATAAGGAGAGTTTTGTAGATTTATAAAAGTTTTTTTCCAACTTGAATCTAAATTAGTCAATTATTGAGTAATTCAAAAAAAAAAGTCTATTACCTAAATAGTTATCCATTGTTTACGAAAAAAAATACCCAATTGTTAACTAAATTTGCTGCATCAAATAAAACAGTAAGTTGAATTTTTTGATGTTGAATGTTGATGTTGGTGAGGAATCTTGACACGAGTTGCCCCAGGCTGTCTAATATATGGGTCAGATTCCACTTCTTTCAAAATTATTTTACCTAACCAACTTGGCCTACTCCCACACCCAAATCGATGTCGTTTTTCGAGGATACTCCTGCATTTCTTAACCTACACAAAAAATTATATCGTTAACTTGACTTGAAAAATGAGATAATCCAAATGATCACAGTGCCTTTATTTTATTTTTATTTTTTTGATTTTTTGTGTGGGAATTGATAAGAGACAGAGGATAAGACCCGTTGATTGAGGTTTGAGATTTACAATATCACATGCAATGAAAACAATTTTTAAAAAACTTTTACCTATTATTAATTGATAGAAGAAATAAACTATGATAGAGATACTAGATTCAATCTTGATTCCAAATTAATTGGGTCAAAGTCTGTTTAAAG
Source organism: Flueggea neowawraea (assembly GCA_948243855.1). Taxonomy (NCBI): domain Eukaryota; kingdom Viridiplantae; phylum Streptophyta; class Magnoliopsida; order Malpighiales; family Phyllanthaceae; genus Flueggea; species Flueggea neowawraea. Next base: position 4,603 of record CAODLS010183426.1, on the reverse strand, counting down.
GTCTAAGTATTTGAATTAAGGTTGTTTAGTGTCAGTAATGTTTTGTCATTCTCTTCCTTTTTTAAGAATTGGAAACAAGCAATTCGTTGTGTAACTTAAAAAATTCTTTGCTTAATTAGTCCATGTTTTATTAATGACTTTATAGTTCATTAATACTGAAGTTCCACCTCGAGACTTGTTTAATAGGATTGGGGGTGTGTGATGTCGCTTGACCATAGAACTAGCCTAGCTATATTGGTGATCAAGTGAGTGACCTTTTTTATAGTAAAAAAATTTAATATTGAAGTCAATTCTAATACTAATAAATTGGGAGTTCAATTTCTGGACAGAACAAATAAAATGGCTTGTAAAAAAATATTCCACATTTTATTTATAGACAAGACAAGACCAATAACAATGTTGCATTAATTTAATTTTGTTTAGCAAGTTGCATCAATTTAAGTTTGTTTAAAAATCAATTAGTTTTGTTATTTTTTTTTCAAATGTAAAAATACATTGTGAAAAAAACAATTAAGATCTATAAAATGATAGTTGTATATGATTATATCCTCAGAACAGTAAATTTCTGACGTGCATGGTTTTTTGTGTATGAATTTTGAAATGCAACATTCAACTTTTTCTAATAAAAAAATAAAAATATATTACTTTTGAAATCAATCCTCAAAAATTCATGCGTTAATATGAGCTTCCTAAAAAATGAAACATCAATAATTTTATATAAATTAAGTTGCCTTACCTCGAGTGACAGACAAAGGAAAAAAAAACTGAGTAGCTACAATTTTTAAATCCTGTCGACCGACTCTGATAGGGTTTGTCGATAATTTATTTTGCAATCATATGGATGTTTTGATATGGTAGGAGGATAATTAATGATAATTAATGAGTAGTGTTATAATTACGGTCAAAATATATAAGCACGGAGTTTCGACCAAAAAAGTATCTAAGCATAGTCCATTTTGCCGTCACATTTGAGGCTATAGTGACGGTGACGACCTCAAATTCAGTTAGGATATGTTTGGATTGCAAAATTAGAATTAGAATTAGAATTAGAATTGAAATTAAAATTTCAATTCTGTTGGAATTGAAATTGAATCAGAATTAAAATATGATCAAAATTAGAATTGATTATTTAAATAATTATTTAATATAGATTAAATATTTAAATATAAATTATTTAATATGAATTTAATATTACATAATTATTTAATATTAAATAATTAAATATGCTTTTAGAGGGGGGAGAACGAAAGGGAGAGAAAGAGGGAGAAGGAAGAGAGAGAAAGGGAGAGAGAGAGAGAGAGAAAAAGAGTGAGAGAAAGGGAGAGAGAGAGACAGAGTGAGAGTACGAGAAGGAGAGAGAGGGGAAGAGGGGGAGAGAGGGAGAACTGATTATTTAAATAATTATATAATTTATACTAAATATTAAATTAAATAATTATTTAATATTGAATTAAAATTGATTATTTAAATAATTATTTAATATAAATTAAATATTTATTTATTTATTTATGAATTTAATGTTAAATAATTAAATATTTTTTTAGAGGGAGAGATTGAGAGAGAGAGAGAGTGGGAGAGAGAGAAATGAAACATTGTGAATTCTTAGGTCTTATCTTAAGAATTAAAAGATGCCTTATTACAATTCTAAGGAATTGGACATGAATTGGAATTACGAATTCTTTCTCTTAGTCAAACAACATAATTGTAATTGATTTGGTCAAATTCCTCAGTTCTAGACCCAATTCCATCACATTCAAATTGTGCCTTATGGATTTTCTAATATTTCGTAGCGGAAAATAGCTCGCATAGTCACACCCAACGGTAGTAAGCTAGCACTGATCTTCGCTTCTATTCCTTTTATTTGCTAAAAAAGAAACTAAACATTGAGTAGATCTGAACATTGCCAGTTGCAAGCAATCTAGGGGTGAAGTACTGAAGAGCAGAGCTGAGACCTCCATAAAATTACGCGTTTATGCTTCGTTCCGCGAAATTGCTCTCCAGCATACTCCTTGGAGGAAGGGCGTTCCCCTTTAGAGCATCTTTACTCCTTAACCTCTTTAAGAGGTTGATGAGTCTACCACATCCGTAATTCATTAACTTTGTACTCATTATACTATCGCTCCCTAATAGTTAACCTCTCATTATAATCTAGTATGAGACTTACAATCAATTCACTCATTATTCAATTTATTTACAACATACAAACAATAATAAATATATTTATCTAAAATAAATATTTTGTAAACTAATATTTAAGTTAAAAATAATATTTAAAATATATCTATCATGATAATTATTTAATTAAATTTTTAAAAATAATAATTTTTAAAAATAAAATAAAATAATAGATGAGATAAATATTTAAATTAAAATAATTTAATTATTAATAAAAAATTGAATTAATTATAATAATAAAAAAGATAAAATAAAAACATAAAATATAATATTGCATAATAATAAAAAATAACAAATAAAATATTAATAAAATATTTAAAAAAATTATTAAAATAGGTGGGATCCACAATTTATCAATAAACCCCACCTATGATATGCTTCAAAAATATGAAGCGGATCAAAATACATGGTTATAAACCCCCCATTAGCCAACTAATTAATATATAAAGTCAATTACTGTTCACTAATTAATATTTCTGACATTGTGCTAAAAGTTTGTAATAACCACAAATAAACTTAAAATAAACCAAAAAAAACTTTTTGTAAACCGTAGGTTGTATTAAGTATAAGATGATTTGTTTTATTATAATGTTATGTAAAGTTTATAAAATGTATAAATAAACTTAAGATTAACTTACACCTTCTCTAAACTTAAGATTGTATGCAGTATAGTGAGTTTTTGTAAACATACTAATTTGTATTTATTCTAATCTTATATAAAAAAATCATTTTCAATCCCCCTAACCAACCAACACCCCTTCCCACCCCAAACAAAGTTTTGTGTGGCAATATATTAATATATAAAATTAATTATTATACATTTTTTATATTCCTGCAAATAAATTTAAAATACAACAAAACTATTTTTTTAAAACCTTGGATTGTATATATTCTAATCAATTTTATAAACATAAGATAATTTGTATTTATTATAATGATATATAAAAATTCATTTTGATTGTCCTCTTCCCCAAGTTTTGGATGGGAATATATTAATAAATAAAATGAATTATTATACACTTGTGTATAGAATAATCAATTTATATTTAAGATTGAAAGAATCTAACTACCGGTTTAACAGATAAACAGTATAATAAAGTATGTTCGAGTTACCTACCTCGATTCTTGCGGAAACTTAACCCAACTAACAGCGGAAGACATCAAGGTCAGGATCGATACTATGTTGGTCTCGCGAGAAAACCATGGTCGGGTTGGCGACAGGAGTTGTCATCTGTTTTGCAGCCTAGATATCACGCGGATCGAGACCATCGACGAATGAGGAGCGAGTGGAGAGAGAGGCTTCCTTTCCCTCTCTCTCACGCTTTTGTGTGGGCATGGAATGGAAGAATGGAAGAACCCTTCCTTTCATGCTTAATATATAAGCATCCAAATGGGCCTAATGGGTTATAAATCCAATTGGCTTTGCACATGGGCCTTAAGGGCCCATTTTAATTGGCCTAGACAATTGGTCTCGGTCCATCATCCCGGTTCACACCTTGACCAACAGAGTTCGTTCACCCTTCATAGGCGGACCGCTTTTTCCAACATCTCCTACTCGTATATGACGGCATGGTACATCATCATATAACATAGTTAGCACTCACATAACCATGCTCGATCCTTTCGTCATACAGGCAAATAGACCTCACAACCAACATACGATAAGAACATAATTGCTATAAACCTATGAGGGATATATAACAGCTCCTTACTCAATCCTTCCAGAAGGCGTCTCTTGCAGAACAGCTCCATTTTGTCATAGTGTATGCAACAATAGCATAATCTATTGGAACGTATGTCTTTCCCCTAGTTCGTAACCACACAATCGCTGCTTTCGAACTTCTCGATCTCACGAAAGCTTTACTCATAGTTCACACATTATGTGATAAATAACATGAGAGCTAGTTAAGCAAACTTATGAGACTAGTGCAAATGCGTCTAGAAACAAACTTTCCATCTTACACTAGACAATCGACATAGCCAAGTTTACTTGCCCAGCTTATCACGCTTGGTCGAATCAATCATGATCATTAACGACAAGCTAAAGTAGTCAAACTCAACTACACACCATGAATGTGTTAAGGGTTCTAAGGGTAGGTATTACCGAGAACCACATGTTCACGATAGAGTCTCACATTAAGAAAAGTGAGATCATTTTCTAATCTTTTCCATCCCTATGGTCGTGTATATAGCACACATGGTATGATCATGTGTTGTGGTGTTCTTTCATTCCCTTGGAGGAGTGCATGTTTATACAACATTGTCAACACCACACAGAAGCTTCGGTTACGATGCATTTCGTCATCTAACCTTAATCCACACCGTTACGATGCATTTCGTTCATTACTTCTGGTTTTAAGACAAAATATGCTAAAAGTCTCTCAATTTAGCATCTGATCAATTTAATGATCGACATAGAAATTTATCC
>CAODLS010183384.1:0-12333 GCA_948243855.1 Flueggea neowawraea | reverse complement strand
TGAGCTCCTTTATTCTGCAAGTCATCTTCAACAAAGTAATAGAGTCCATCTATCAATTTAGCATTGCCAATCATCTTCCTAGTATCTTGCGCCTGGAAAACACAATGAGAGCCAAAGAAGTTGGCAGTACAATTAGAATCTTGGGCTAGTTTGCTTACAGACAAGAGCTTACACGCTAGTTTAGGGACATGTAAGACAAATTTAAGAGTAATATTAGGAGAAAGGTGGATCAAACCTTTCCCGGCAGTGGCAAAAAAAGTACCATTAGCTATACGTATTTTTTCATGTCCTGAACAAGGAATATAAGTATGGCAAAAATTGCATTGACAAATCATATGATCAGATGCTCCGAAATCAATAATCCAAGGGACAGAGGAGTAAAGAAAGGAACACGAAAAAGCTTTCGAGTTACTAAGATCACTACCTATTTGTGCTACCGAGGCATTGGGAATACTTACATATTCAGTTTTCGAGTTTAGGATTGTAAGGGTTCTATTACCTTGCTCTTGATGTAGACTTGTAGATGTCACCTCATCTTCAGTAGGTTGTTTAGCTCTATTCAGATGTATAGATATAGTCTGAATAGAGTGGAAATCAGAAGTAGAGTTTTGAGTATAGATATGTGTAGGATTAGAGGCTTCTGCAATTTTAGAAGTCATTGCAGTAGATAAAGTTTTCAAGTGACGGCTAGGGTTTTAGTTCTGCTCAGAATGGCTCTAATACCATGTAGAAAATGGTACTGAATAGAGGTACTCTCTTTCCTGTATATTGCATATATATAGGCTTTTACAAGATATGTACACTACATTTAACCTAGGAAATATTCCTAATATAGAAATACAAGATATATGTGATTTAGCTGATTTTCAGGAACTGAATATTCCCTTCTAGAAATATCTTTCAACACTCCCCCCTCAAGCTGGTTGAAAAATATCTTCCATGGCCAACTTGCCAACAAGAATTTTGAACTTTTTTTGTACCAAAACCTTTGGTAAAGATATCAGCTACTTGCTGAGTTTTAGGGATGTAGGGTAGGTAGATTATTCCACTTTCAATCTTCTCTTTTATGAAATGTTTATCAACCTCTATATGCTTAGTCCTGTCATGTAGAACTGGATTATGAGCAATGGATATTGCTGTTTTGTTGTCGTAGTAGATCTTTATAGGGTTAGACACTGAAATTTCCAGATCTTCTAGTACCCTTTTTATCCACATTACTTCACAAATATCTTGAGCTAACGATCTAAATTCTACCTCAGCACTACTCCTTGCCACAACACTTTGTTTTTTACTCTTCCAAGTCACTAAATTTCCTCCAAAAAATTTACAGTAGCCTGAAGTTGATCTTCTGTCACCAAAATTTTCAGCCCAATCTGCATCAGTATAGACTTCAATCTGTAAATCGTTTCTTTTTTTAAACATTAGTCCTTGTCCTGGGGTTCCCTTCAAGTATTTTAGGATCCTGTAGATAGCCTCAAAGTGTTTCTGATTAGGAGCATGCATAAATTGACTCACCATACTTACTGCAAATGCTATATCTGGCATTGTGTGTGACAAATATGTTAGTCTTCCAACCAATCTCTGAAATCTTTCAACCTTTTCTTCTGGTTTTGCAGTTTCCAACTTTATATTTGGTTCTACCGGTGTATCTGTTGGTTTACAACCAAGCATCCTTATCTCATGAAGTAAATCTAGGGTGTACTTTCTTTGATTGACAAAGATTCCTTCTCGTGATCTAGCAAACTCCATTCCTACGAAGTACTTTAGTGGTCCTAGATCTTTGGTTTCAAACTCAAGGGCAAGTTGGCCCTTCAACTTTCTAATTCCTTCTTCATCATCTCCAGTTGGAACAATATCATCCACATATACAATGAGAATCGACATTTTTCCATTCCCAGATTTCTTGTAGAACATTGTGTGATCTGCTTGACTTTGATTATAGTCATAACTCTTCACTGCCTTCTCAAATCTTCCAAACCATGCCCTAGGTGACTGTTTTAATCCATATAAAGATTTTTTAAGTCTACATACCTTATTCTCCCCATATTTTTTCTCAAATCCAGGAGGTAGTCTCATAAAGACTTCTTGTAAATCTCCATTCAAGAATGCATTTTTTATGTCAAGTTGGTGTAGACTCCAATTGAAATTTGCCGCCAGGGATAAGAGAATCCAAATAGTGTTGACTTTGGCTACTGGAGCAAATGTCTCCTAGTAATCTATACCATAGGTTTGTGTGAACCCTTAGCAACTAGTCGGGCTTTAAGTCTTTCCACACTTCCATTAACCTTGAATTTAACAGTGAATATCCATTTGCATCCTACTGGTTTCAGCCCTTTATGAGTGTCAACCAACTCCCAAGTTCCATTTTTCTCAAGAGTCCGCAATTCCTCCATTACGGCTAACCTCCAGTCTAGATGAGCAAGTGCTTCCTCAATGCTTTTAGGCACAAACACATTAGTAATCTTAGAGACAAATGCACTATAATTGTGAGAAAGTTTGCTATAGGATAGATGATTGGACAGAGGGTGTTTAGTGCAAGTCCTCTTTCCTTTCCTATGAGCTATAGGGAGATACAAATCAGCAGACAGATCATCAATTGACTTAGACAGATCATGAGTACTAAGCTGGTCAATATTAGGTACTATGAGTGGGAGGATATTAGATGAAGTACCTGGATTAGAACTGGTTTCAGGAGCATTATCCGAGGAGTTTGAGTGGCCATGTTGTTTTGATGCTGATGAAACTCTATTCTTTTGTTGAGCTGTCCTCTTAATATAAATTCAGAGCTTTTTAGTTTGTTCATTTGAACAATCCTGTAGTATTTCTCCCCCCTGCCATTGAATCTGTGTTGCTGGACAGATTTTGAACACCTAATTCCTTAAGAGTTTCAGTTTCAAAAACAATATTAGGTAAAGGAACATGACCAATATCCCAAAAATGCTCTTCTTCCTCACTTAGATTCTCCCCCTGAAGAAAGATTTTTGATTTTCTAGAAATGTGACATCCAAAGATACAAAAGTTTTTTTAGTTTGAGGATTGTAGCATGTATAACCTTTCTGAGATGGTGCATAACCTATAAAACACTTTTCTGCTTTAGGATCTAATGTAGACGTCACTTTGGACTTATGAACAAATACAGTGCAACCAAAAACTTTTAGAGAGATCTGAGTAAAGCCTTATGTAAGGAAATAAATCTTTTAAAACATGGAGAGGAGTACTAAAGCTTAAAACACTAGGCATTTTATTGATAAGATAAGTAGTGGTTAAAACTGCTGCACCCCATAAATACTTTGGAAGATTCATTTGAAACATTAGAGCCCTAGAGACTTCTAGCACATGTCGGTTCTTTCTCTCAGCAATTTCGTTTTGTTGAGGGGTGTCAACACATGAGGTTTGATGCACTATTCCTTTGTCTTTCAGAAAATCTCCTAGAACAGTCTTAAAATACTCGGTGCCATTATCAGAGTGTAAGATATTGATTTTAGATTGGAATTGAGTTTCAATCATATTGTAAAAAGTTTTAAAAATGTCAAAAGTCAGCAACTTCTGATTTTTCACGAAGCAAATACACCCAACAGACCCGTGTATGATCATCTATAAATGTTACAAACCAACGTTTTCCAGAAAGGATTTTGAGCCTAGAGGATCCCCAAACATCATTGTGGATCATATAAAACGGTTTAGGAGTGTAAGTTTGAGCAGGATAGATATTTTTATGACTTTTAAACAAGATGAAATTTTAACATTTAAGAGTAGAAACATCAATGGAAGAAAACAAACTTGGCATCAGTTTCTTTAAATAAGGAAAACTAGGAGGTCCTAACCATCAATCCTTAACACATCATCCTTAAACTATAGTGCCATAGCAACACATCATCCTTAACAGAGGTAGAACAAATACTACTCAATCCTTGAGCTCCTTTATTCTACAAGTCATCTTAAACAAAATAATAGAGTTCATCTATCAATTTAGCATTGCCAATCATCTTCCTTGTATCCTATGCCTGGAAAACACAATGAGAGCCAAAGAAGGTGACAATACAATTAAAATCTTGGGCTAGTTTGCTTACGAACAAGAGATTACAAGCTAGCTTAAGGACATGTACGACAGATTTAAGAGTAATATTAGGAGAAAGGTAGGTCAAATCTTTCCCGGCAATGGAAGAAAAAGTACCATCGGCTATACATATTTTTTCATGTCCTGAACAAGGAATATAAGTATGAAAAAAATTGGATTGACAAGTCATATAGTCAGATGCTCCGGAATCAATAATCCAGGGGCCAGAGGAGTAAAGAAAGGAACACGAAAAAGCTTTCAAGTTACTAAGATCACTACTTGTTTGTGCAACCGAGGCATTGGGAATATTTACAGATTCAGTCTTCGAGTTTAGGATTGTAAGGGTTCTATTACCTTGCTCTTAACGTAGACTTCTAGATGTCACCTCATCTTCAGTAAGTTGTTTAGCTCTATTCAGATGTATAGATATGGTCTGAATAGAGTGGAAATCAGAAGTAGAGTTTTGAGTATAGGTATGTGTAGGATTAGAGGTTTCTGCAATTTTAGAAGTCATTGCAGTAGATAAAGTTTTGAAGTGATAGCTAGGGTTTTAGTTCTGTTCAGAATGTCTCTGATACCATGCAGAAAATGGTACTGAACAGAGGTTAACTCTTCTTTCTTGTATATTGCATATATATAAGCATTTACAAGACATGTACACAACATTTAACCTAGGAAATATTCCTAATATAGAAATACAAGATATATGTGATTTAGCTGATTTTCAGGAACTGAATATTTCCTTCCAGAAATATCTTTCAACATATTTTTTAGAGAATATTTTGTCATATTACTATGGAATAGAAGAAGATAATGATTGCTGATGGAGGTGATAGCTATTGTCATGGTTATGTTATTTTGGTGCATCATTGTGAATTGGGTATCAGAATATTTTTTCCACAATCTCCTTGTATGACATATTGTAGTTCCGTCTCTCCTGCTTTGATATATTGCATTTCGTCTCATAGCAATCATTTCCCATTAAACATTCGAAACAAGAAATACAATCTTGGGAAGTATTATCCCATTACAATTACAATTCCTGAAGTATTCTCCTATTGCAATTGCTACTCATCTCCGATTCATCTGTCTTGAAATGAAATAATCCTTAATACTTTTTTGGATCGTGTGTTTAGTTTTTTCCTGTCCCAACTCATAATTATTTGAGATCCAACTTTGACTTGAGATCAGTTAATCATGTATTATTTTAAAGGAAAAGTATTATTTATTGTTTTTGTTGAATTTCTCCATTCTTGTTTTTTCATGTGAAAACCCAAGTCTGGGCATCTCTTCTGCAGATACTGTGTCTAACCAGAGTTTAAATTTGATTACTTTTGTTTTTGGATGTTACAGTTGATGAACATGCAGAAAGAAATGCAGAAGCAGATGAGCAATATCATTTCCGGCCCAGTTTCAAAAGAAGGTAAAAGACTAGAGGCATCGCTGGGTCGAAATATTGAGAAAATTGTGAAGGCTAATACAGATGCCCTATGGGCTCGTTTCCAAGAAGAAAATACAAAGCATGAAAAGTTAGAACGAGACTGTACACAACAGTTGACAAACTTGATCACTAATTGCATGAATAAGGATTTGCCAACTGCCCTAGAGAAAACATTAAAGAAGGAAACAACTGCCATTGGACCTGCTGTGGCACGTGCAATTGCCCCCCCTCTTGAGAAAGCAGTGTTAGCAGCGATTACAGAGTCATTCCAGGTTATTGTTGAATACTTCCAAATCCCTCGTCTTCTGTGGATTTTCTGTAGAAAGGGGTAGTGGACCTGTTGTGCCTTTTTTGTTTTCATTAATCTTAAATGTGGAAGAAAAAAGATCTATTCTGTTAGTAGCTGTAACAACGTTCTGCTTGCTAGCTGCTCTGTTATGGTCAATAAGTTAGCTCCATTTATTCTAGTTTAGCAGAAACTAATTAGTTTTATATATGCCCCACTTGCAGAAGGGAGTGGGAGAGAAGGCTGTGAATCAACTTGAGAAGTCAATCAGTTCAAAGCTTGAAGCTACAATAGGGAGGCAAATTCAATCGCAATTTCAGACTTCTGGGAAGCAGGCTCTTCAGGTTGTGTCAATTTGAATGCATATCTTTCCGCGATATATTAACCACTAAATTTTTATGTTCTCAAGCATATAAAGATACTTTTTTTGCATAAATACTCTGTACCGTGTTCATGTTTTTTTTTTTGTTAATTAATTAATTAGTCATGTATTTTGTACTGGCAGGACGCATTGCGGTCTAGTATGGAAGCTTCAGTTATTCCAGCATTTGAGATGTCATGCAAAGCAATGTTTGATCAAGTTGATGCTACATTCCAGAAAGGAATTGTTAAGCATATAAATGCTGCTCAGCAGCAATTTGATTCTGCACATTCATCCCTTGCAATTGCTCTGAGGGTATGTACAGCTATTATACTCCAACTAATTCATAGCTCGAATTAACTGAATATGTTATCACATTTAAAATAAAATGCTTTGGAAATTACAGGATGCAATTAATTCAGCATCATCAATCACTCATACATTAAGTGGAGAATTGGCTGATGGCCAACGCAAGCTGTTGGCTATGGCGGCTTCTGGTGCAAATTCAAATGTCGGAAGTTCTTCAGCCGTAAGTAATGGGCCACTGAGACATGAAATGGTATGTTTTGGGTTTCCTGATTTCTTAATATAATGGCAATAGGTTGTGGGGTTCTGATACTGCAAATTGTGGTTTCAATTGAATCTGACTTAAAGTTGTTATATTAACAGAGTGAGGCACCTTTGGATCCCAAAAAAGAATTATCCAGATTGATCACTGAGCAAAAATTTGAGGAAGCATTTACTGCTGCCTTGCACAGAGGCGATGTTTTAATAGTCTCCTGGCTATGTTCACAGGTATGCTCTACCATTGCTTCTTTGTTCGATGTTAAGGGGGTGAAAAAAATTGTTTGTTTCCTGTAATATAACTGTGGTTTGTAACATATTGAAAATTCATGAAGTATTGGTTATAACAAAAGGCTTAAATTACACGTCAGTTCAGATATGCAGGGACAAAATTGCACTTCCTTTCTCCTTTCTCTTACTTCTTTTTTGCATCATCTTAAAACCCTACAAATGCCTGATTATTGCAATATCTCATCCCCAGTGCTCTCAACCAATACTTGGCAAAACAGAAGGTCCAACTCATACAAACTAGCTTCTCCACCGTGAACCCCAAGCCCCATATTCCCATCCCTACCTTGGCTCAACCAATTCTATGGCCTCCTTTCATCATTTTTTTATGCCCTTGTGGATGACCACTTCCTTTATTATTGCAATAAAAAGGTAATGCTTGGCCATTCAAATTTTAATATGGGCAAAAGTTCGAGTATATGAAGGCCATATAATGTGCTTGTGAAGTACAGAAAATGTACTCACAGTTTCCCTTTGAAGTCAAATTCATGACCTCATAGATCATATATGCATGAGTTTCTATGCTTCGCAAATACTATCATCTTTTTTGTTCATTGTTAAATGCAATCAGCTGAAATATTTACGAGAGATTGAGAGGGTAGAGTACCAAGGTAGAGACATTAATCACTAAATTAAATTACATTAAATACTAGTTTTCTAAAGAATTACTATTTAATGTAATTCAATTTAGTGATTAATGTGCCTGGCTTTTATCTTTGTATTTTTCTTGCACCATATGTCAAGAATGGAGGAAAATAATGGATTGCAATTGATCCAATTATTTGTGTTGTGCAAGTGAAACTAAAGTTATGTGTATTGTGTGAATGGTTGGATGATTCTTTTTCGTTTTAACTCTGCTAATTGAAGTTGCATGTTGACCATATTTGCAACTGTTGCTTGTCTTGTGCGACAATGAATTCTCAATCATATCTGTTCCTTCCACCAGGTTGATCTTCCGGGGATATTGTCTGCTGTACCACTACCCCTAAGCCAAGGAGTTCTGCTGGCCCTTCTGCAGCAATTGTCTTGTGATGTGGGTAATGATACTTCAAAAAAGTTGGAATGGATGGCAGAAGTTGCCGCAGCCATAAACCCAGCAGATCCAATGATAGCAATGCATGTGAGGCCCATATTTGATCAGGTGTATCAGTCACTGGTGCATCAAAGGAACTTACCCTCTACGTCGAATTCAGAAGTGTCGATGATACGCCTTCTGATGCACGTCATAAATTCCTTGCTAATGAGCTGTAAATGATTGGTTTTTGGCCACATTTTGTTTCTGAATACACTGCAAATATGTAAGAACTTTTGGTTTGTTTTGTATAGCAAGGAATTGTACAAGTTGCAAGGGAGATTGGTTTTATCTATCATTTATTTGTATTAGTGATTGAAGAGTTAATGACTGCTATTTTCATTGGACTCTCTTTTTCCCGTTAGACTCATTTTCTCAATTTGTTTTCTGCTAGTTCGAAGCACTTGTTCCCTTCCCGAGTCAAACTTCATGAATAAAGGAACTTTGTGTTCAATGTCAATTTATGCCATGATTTGGATTCCTTGTGTAATTTTGATATTTTTATTTGGTTAGTTTGCTTGATGAAGAATATTGTCAAAATTAGAGTTAAAATTACCATGATCCTCACCAAGATGAGATCTTTTGATTTTCATCAGATAAAAACTGTTTTTATTTAATAGTCAAGTGGACTGTTAGATTAATATCTCGGTATTGCTGTGTGAATTTAAAAGAAAATGGGTTTTAGTAGTGGATACAGTGAAGGGCAACTTAGATGATTATGAAGAAGATTATGGAAGAAACGAAAGAAGATATGAAGGCTCAGTGAGGATCTAAGGTCTGTTCTTCCTCTTTCTCTGGTTCCTCCTGTCTTTTTTTTTTTTCTTTTTCCCTTCAAATGTAAATGTAAAATCATGTTGATCGTTTTGGGTGAGGGTTCTCCAGAATAAATTTGCAATATAGTTCTTGGTTGATATTAATTTGGACTTTGCAGGCGGATTCGACCAGGATGTAAAGAGAAGAAACACTAACTAGTTGGGACAGTCGCTCATACCAGTCGGCACCATCACCACCAGTGATCATAGGGGCCTGGAGGCAATACTCATCGATCTGCTGCTCCATGGGATGACATATATCTCGCTCTCCACTTCTGTATATGCATCTGGATCATTAGCGATGTCTTCTCTCTAGGCATGAATAACTTTCTCTACTGCAATTTCAGAATCAACAGACGTTTCTACAATTGGTCTCTTCTTTTCCATTTTACTTTCGATAAATGATTATGGTCATACAGTCGCATTTAAATGAACATACATGGTGGAAAGATGGATGAAAACTTGCTCATCTGAGAACGCAATTGTCAGATCAGTGAACGCGTTCCATCAATTATTTTATGTTTCCTAAATTATGTTCCTTGTACAGATATAACAGCGAAGAAGGTAACACAATGTTCGATGCCAATAGTTCATTTTCATTTGGTGATGATTCATTCAATTCAAGAAAAAGGAGGCAGAGTTGACGAAAAGACTGGTAAGTTCAAATTACTTGGTCCTCTGGTGTCATATCTTGTTCTTTCATGCCTTAAACTATTAGGATGAATTCTCATCTGATTGCTTTTAAATAAAAATATTATTATTTCAACTAAAACTAATTTCAACACAACTGGAAACATAGGTTAACTTCTTTGTTAGCAAGAGGCAGTTTAAAGCTATTGGTGGTGAATCATAGTGTCAATTTCAGCTTTAAATTCAAAATTAAGATTAGAAGCTATTAGCTTTCAAATCCTAATAGCTTATAATGCCAATTTCATCTATTTGTTTTTGAGGTTATATGTGTTGTTTCTTTTCTTCATTGTGAATGTTACATTTAGTTCTATTCTCTAATTTTGTGTATAAAAAACTTTCCAATACTCCATTTTCCTCAATCTGTTCTTTTTCATTTTTCTTGCATTGGTAACTCTTGGAAAATTAGTTACTTGATTGTTGTTAAACATGAAAGCTTGCATATCATTAGAAGGGAAAACAAAACTTTGTTTCGTGGGAATGGAAGAAAGGAAGAGGGAAACTAGGAAATAAATTGTAAAATTTGAGTGTGTCAAATACGAAAATGCAGGTGGGTAGAGTGTATTTAGTAATTTTTTCTCCTTTCAACTATTTATCGGCCGGTGCTTAATAACCATTGCTTGGGGTTGCCATTTTCGAGCTTGAAGATTTAGAGCTCCTTTCATGAATTTATTGGCAAATAAGGCATAAAGCCGCCATGCAACTGACTCTTTTTTGGTGATTTGAAGGTAGGAGCAGTAGGCGGCATCAGAAAATAGCAGCACTAGCATAAGAGAGAGATTCATCAGATTATATGAATTTGATGGAATTGGAAAATTAACGACAAATCTAAACTAAACTGGATCATTTACCTGAAAACATCATGGGAAGTCCACTAGCTCATTAGTTTTTACTTTTTTCTCTTCTTTAACCGAGTTGGTGATCTTCTGGGGAGTTATCTAGTACCAGCATTGATCAGTCTCCCATCTCCTGGTTGGTCTGAATGTTGTGTTGGTACTGTTGGAAGCAGAATATCCAAAGTGACGATGAGCAGTTGCAGCCGCTAGTGACAAATCATACTTGGCTCTGGCTACAGGATCGGATAGTGTAGCATATGCATTGTGGATTTGTATGAAATCCCGGGTATTAGGATTTGAAGAAGTAACGTCGGGGTGATATAGTTTTGCTAAACTTTGGCATGCAGCCTTTATCTCAGTTTGGGAGGCCTCTGGATGAATGCCAAGGACTTGATAAAGGGTATTTTGTGACGACTTCGGTCGTCCTAAATCAACATCAATGGTCGCTGCTGTTGCTGCTTTCACTGTGAGACTCAAAGATCGAGGTTGAACCCGGGGGTTATGACAGGTGGGATATGGAGGTTTTAGAGAGGTTTTAGGGCGAGAAAGATTGATTGAGAACATTCTTGAATGATATTAACGCAGATTGCAGAGAAAATAGAGATTGTTATGAAAGAAAATACTAGATTTTGTTGTGAAGGATTGGAAATGGAGAGAGGAGTTATGTTGGAAGTTGTGGAGATTGGAGATTTATTGGAGGATTAAAGTGAAGGTGAGAGGGAGACAGTGGGCGCCTACCATTTGGAGCAGATTGTTGGGTGAAATTTGTGGGTTTTGTAGTTTTAGGTTGTGTTTGAGGAAAGCTGAAAGTGAAAGAGTGTGTGGTGTCATGTGTTGCTGTCAATAACAAATATTGTTAATGTGTGTGTGAGTGGGGTGCGTTTTGTTTGGTCTTTTTAGATAGTTTTAGAAGTTGCAAATACCACAAAGCAAGGGTTTTTCACGTGCTTTTTTAGGTATTGAGTGGCAACTTCTACGTGATGCTTTTGTTGTTGCCGTTTTGGAAAACCCAAGTCATGACTATCACCATACAAATCCAACTTCCCTATAATACTATAATAGGTAGGTATTAGAATTTAGTTGTAACAGACATGCATGACCACAAGATTACTAACCGACCGATGACTCAGAAAAGATTACTAGCAATGTTCTAATCTATTACCGTCTAAAACTTGAATTACAAAAAAAGAAACAATAATGCTTGTGATGTAGGACGAATGATTTAGATTCTTTTTATTATATATAAAAAAAACACTTGGACCTGCTAGCAGATAATTTCTTGGAGGAAAATTAATGCTTACCAGCAAACTATTTAAATATACCACATAGACATCAACAAGTTGTTGATTTAGTAATAAGAATGTTGATCCTAAACCGACTGTCATCAAGATTCGAATATATTAACTCTTTGTTAATGGCCGAACCCATAAATAGCCCCCTGAACTTGTAATTTTTTTTTGTCTTAAACCCCTTAACTTTACAATCTTCTTAATAAGTCCTTAAACTTGTCAATTTCATCATATTAAGGACAAATCTGTTAAATTGGCCATGTTAGCTAACGGTGTTAGGAAAAGTTGAGGTTGAACCCATAAGTAAGTCCTCTAACTTGTAATTTATTTCCCTTCAAACCATCTCCGTACACACATATATTTAATTATTTCTCTTTTTCTTTCAACAAAAAATATTTTTGATAGCATATAAATATTAAACATAAATATTTTAATATATTTAATAACATATAAATATAAATTATTATTTCACTTATTCGTTCAAAAAAAAATATTTTGTTATTCAATAAGCCGTCAGTTTCTTATAGGCATTTAAACTTATGAAATTGACCCAGAAAAATCATGTGAAAAAGTTTGCCAAACCACGCACCTATATATCTATACAGACTAAGTCAATTTATCATAGTTTAAATGCCATGAC
>CAODLS010183374.1:0-17053 GCA_948243855.1 Flueggea neowawraea | reverse complement strand
TTCATCACACGTACGTGATAAGTACATTCACGCATGTTGATCATAGCGGATTCCCAGTTCACGTACGTGAATAGCAACTGACGTACATGACTTCTATGTTTGAACCATCCAGTAGCTTATGTTTTCAATCCGGAGCATCTCGCGTATGTGAAACTCCATCTCAAGTACTTTAGATAAATGTGATGTGCGTGACTTCTATGTTTGCGTACGTGAACAATCGACACTTGACTGTTGCTTCAACTGTTTGTCTCGATCCGCATGAAATTCAAACAAACATGCTCTGAGATGAAATCTTCGTCTTGTCTTGTATGTCTAACGTACGTGACTTTTGATGTCACACGTACGTGTGGCTTCATGCCTTAAAGTGATTCAAGACTTCAATTTTTCCGCTTTAATTTCAATCATTTTTCACGTACTTTTGATTCCTCACACGTACGTGATGATCACTTCTTCCATCAACCCTATTGCTTCTGTTTCAGGTCACGGTCGAACTCACATACTTGAGATTAATCTACTGTACGTGACTTACACACACGTACGTGGATCATCCTCAAGTCAAATTCTGCATTTTGTTCATCATCAAAACTTAGAGAAATTTCAATGTTGACAACCCTTAGTCCAACAGTTCCTTCATGAGATATGTACATCTTTCATTGAGAATAGCTCATAGTCATGCAGTAACATGATGATCTTTATCTCCTTAACTTATGATGTTCCTTTATGAGTGACTTCTTGCATCTCCTATATTTCTTTTGCACTTTCACAAGAAGAAATTCTATTATGCTCTTCTTGACTTAAAGCACAATAGAGAAGTTGAGTAGCTATTGAGTTGAGATGGATCATCTTCCAATTTTCTTCTTTGAAATCTTCATATTCTTTTAGTGTGACATCATCTTTCTTAGGAATTTTTGACCAAGCATAATGACTCTCCATATGTCTATATCATATGATTGAATGAAGATATACATTCTCGTTTTTCCAAGAAATTATATTTGAACCATCAAAAAGAGGAGGTTTGGTAAGAGAGTAACCTTTAGTGAATGTTCCCAATTGTAGTGCCATAATTGATCTTCAGCTCGAGGTGGTGAAACCTTCAAATTTGAGCTCCTTGCTTTGATATCACTTGTTAGAGTCCGGGCAAAATGATTAACCATACTAGAGGGGGGTGAATAGTATGGTATGCCACTCTCGGTTTTAAGTGCTTCTTTCGATCTCTCTTTGATTTGCAGAAGCTTGTTTATAAAGATATAGAGAAGAATAAAGAACACATAGATTTATACTAGTTCAACAACTCTCTTGCCTACATCCATTACCTAAGTATACCCGCTTAGGCATTTGCCTCTCAAAGGCTAATCACTTTTCAAGGTGTAGTGAGAACCTTTACAACTACAATCACTTTTCCAAGGTATAGTAGGAAACTCTACAATCACTTTTCCAGGGTATAGTGAGAACCTCTACAATTACTTTTTCAAGGTATAATAAGAACCTCTACAATCACTTTCTAGCTAAGTGAGAACTCTCTCCAAACTAGTTGTTTTCTCTGAGGTAGAACTATGATAAACCCTTTCTTGAAATTCCCTTGATTTCAAGAAACTCTCATAAGAGTATAATTGTTTTGAACACAAATATAAAGCTCACAATATCTCACAAGACCATCAAATACTATAAATGACTAATTAATGCTCTTAATCTACCCACAAAAGATGAAATATGCCTCTTGAATGTTTGGTTTATGTAAAAGTGGCTTCTTGTTATGTTTTTGATGTGTTGGAGGTGTATTTATAGGCTTCCAAGTTGATCTAGCCATTGTGTAAAAGTACTAGCCATTATAGCTTGAAATGCATCGTCATCATTACAGTGTTAGAAGAAATGCGTGTGCAACTACATTTTCAATGTGACCATTGTCTCTAAATTCATACATGTCGTGTACATTACTTTGAAATCATTACAAGTCAGTAGCCATTGTCAACACTTACGTATGTAACAGGGGGCTTGCGTACATAATTTTTTGTCCAGTTTGTTCCAGTAACTTTTGTCTTCTTCTTCATGATCATTTGCATGCATAATAGTATGGTTATGTCCACAATAGTTATTTGCTATATTTTGTGAACATCAAAACTAAAGAGGATCTTAATACAAGTCTTCCTTAACTCAACAGGAAATAATTATTTACTAATTAAAGAAGAATTAATGTAAATTACTTTTGAAAAAAAGAGTGAACCTCCCAACTACTAAAGGTGGTGGTAACTTTTACTATCAAATGACCTTACAAGAAGTGTAATGAATTCAAATGTGTGGTATAAGTGAAGTCAACACATGACTACTTACTAGAAATTTGGAAGCCTATATGAACCAGCCACTTGATAAGAAGTGAGTGGCAGGCCCTATCCCTTATTGTCTCGGAATCTGTTGAAGTAAGTAATATTATATAAGTGGAATAGCAATTTAAACATAATAGATACATATAATCCACAATGAAATAGTTTGAAACCTTAATATTTATGTGTAAAATGGATTGACAATCTCTCAATGGAAAATGCCGAATGTAAATGAGGTTAGATAGCATTAAAGTGGGAAAAACAAGTATGAAAAGTATAAATTGCAATAGCCACAACTTATTAGTTATCATTGTCTTTCGAGGCTGAACATTCCTCATAAATAAAGCCTACACTGATGGACATGCAGAGTGTCTAAGTTGAGTCAAGTGTCTTTATGGGATTCACCTACATTATGTTGCCAGCTTTGCTTCTATTGGTCTGTAGCTTCTAAGGTATAAGTATTCCTTTGTCGCTCTCTGAAGAACCATTTTCACTAGTTATTCAATTATATCAAAACCATAATAATGTGTTCTTTTGCTTTTTTTTTTTTTTTAACTAATTGTATAGTTTTGCATCCCTTCCAATTATCCGCATGATTAACGATTGTATGTATGTATGTATGATTTGTTTACATGGCTATTTCTTTAAGAACCCTCACTGAGTTTACTCACATTCCATAATGTATTTCCCACGTTATTGCAAGGCTTTGCCTAAAGTCCGCAATCAATGAATAACTCCCACATCCTAAAGTCATACATAATTGAGGACCAATAGTTAGTTGTAGATATAGGGATTTAAGTAGTAGAGGGTTACCAAGATAGTGTTAGAAAATACCTACCTACATAGGTTGTGTTATATTGATGCATTATATGTATTCATTTGTATAAAGCAAATTTTATGTTACCTAAGAATTCATAAAGAAAAGAGATTTATAAGTCACTGAGGAATAAGAGAGGTTCATATGGATGATGTGGATCTTCTGGTCTAGTTTGGTACACTTGCTGGTTATGGCTTGAATGGGTCATGACAAAGTTGGTATCAAAGCATACATCGAGCATGTGATGTTATTATTTATGGAGTCATGTAATTGCCTTTTATCATGTCACATTGTTTGCATCCATCACAAAATATGAAAAATCAACTTAATTTGACGACTTTATCAAACAGGAAGTATAGTAATAGCGTATGAGATAGTGAAATAATGAGGGTAACTTTGAAATGTCACAATTGCCAAGCTGGTGTAAGGAAGTAATTTATAAGGTAAATAGAATGAAGTGTACTGAATTAGCCTAAACCTTTCTTTTCCCCTACCTATTGACCCATGGTTTGATTCTCATCTCTTTTTCACTGGACTCATACCTTCATTTGACCCATATTCCTGACTAGTAAGAAGAGGCCTTCTACAAACATCTCCATCTCTCTCCAGATCCAATTGTTATGGACTCAAAAGAAAAAAAAAATTGTAATTTTGCTGCAGTAAATATGCCTCTTTTGTAATGTTAGCTTTTCTAAAAAATGCACCTTGGTCTCCTCTCCAAGGTCTCTTCTTGCCAATTGCAGTGTGGTGATGTGCATAGAACCATTGCTTCCCCCTCCTTCAATAAATCTACCATCATGAGACGACATGTACACCCATTTGAAACTACATCGATATACAATCTTCAACAGAACTACGTAAAAGGATCCTTGTCATCATGACTAGGATCTTGGGGAAGATCTTTTATTCTCCTTTCATAAATCAACTAACGGAATTTGACAACAAAAAAAATGCTTCATGATTAATTTTCAATGGGTACCTACGCTACTCCAACGGTTCAATCAACTTCAAAAGGGTCACAAACATTATATATAGAGGTTTGAAGGGTAGAAGAACATATCTAACTCCTTGTTACATCACTTCTTCATTTGTTGCTAAAAAAATATCTTTGTTTGTGGATAGTTTGCTTCACTCTCACACACCTAAATCCCACCACTTTGATTCTCAATTGCAATCTATTTAAGGGTATGTAAACACTTGTATTTGAGTTAGGAAAGTCCAATCAAGGGGTGATTGCATAGTTTTCACCAGGTTTATAGTTGAACCAAAATCAACTAGTTGTAAGGAACGTCCCTTAGCTTGGAAAATGATTGTTGTAAGGAAGAGCCTTGGTGGCTATCATAGTATAACTCAAGCTTGGAGCTTGAAGAGTGGACATAGGCACTCAGAATTGGCCGAACCACTATAAAATTGTGTTTGAACTTTCTCGTTACTACTCATTTACTTTAGCTTATTTTCACTAGCACACACTAACACTTTTATGACTAACAATTTGTTTAAGTGTTTTGATTTTGCAACAAAGGTTAAAAAGAGCCAATCACTCTATTCATCCCCCTCTAAAGTGATTCTAGTGTCTTCAACCCATGTGGGCTATCACCAACCTTAATAGTTAGGTTTCACTTACATTAACATCGAAGGCTACCAAATTGGTAAAAAGATTTCCATGGACTATAAAAAAATCAAACAAAGCTTGAAAGCTAAAATTTTCAATAAATAAAATGAAACTTATAAACTATATCACAACATATAGATCAAAGCTCGTAAACTAAGCATAAGTATTAAGCATGGGTTGTAAGCCTAGATTTGCAACATAAAAAGTATGCTTGAAAGCTAAATCACATAATATTGGATAAACTCATAGGCTATCTGCAGTGGCGGAGCTAGAACCAAATTTTGGTGGGGCATTGACAGTTAACAAAGCAATTTGATCAATGCATTTTGATATTATTTTATAAAAGTAAAATTTAAATATAATAATGTAAAACAAAAATACTATACATAGTACATAATCTATAATATAATGCTATAAAATAATATATATACTTTATATATACCCAAATATATATATATATATATATATATATAAAGGGATGGAACCACGTAAGGGCTCGGGTCTTGAGGGCCCCCAGTTGGCTCTGCCACTGGCTATTTGGAATTCTATATATACTACTCGTAAACCATCTGATAAAATCACATGTAAAAATCGTAAATTATATATCATTGTAAACAACAAAATTTCAAACTTTTGTTGAAATTACGTTTTCTGAAATCAAACCATGTAGGCTTAACATTTGAATAAGTTCTTTATGCAAATGAACACCATTTGTAAAACTCTTGTCTCAAAAATGCTTTCACTCCAATTATTGCTGTTGAAATCATTCTGTTATGATTAAAAATATATAAATAGTCGGAATACCATAAAACTTGTTAAAAACGTTCAATTTTGTTTCCTTTACTTTTTAGAAGACTTCGGATGTTCAAAACATTCATTTTACACTTATTTAATAAAAATAAGTTATGGGACAACATATCTCCAATATAACACACCACTCACTCGGCTTCCAAGTCGCAAATAGCAGCATGAACTCAATTAGAATTTCCAGTCTGCATAATCGGATTAGACAATAGCATTCAAATCACTTTTAGACACAATCGAGCTCGTGCAATTACTCTAGATATTTACACAACTTTTAAATACTTATACACATATTAGAATAAATTAGAACACATTAGGACACATTAATAAGCAAAACAAAACAAATTGGGAGAACATGAAATGACTGACACACGTCTGACAAAGGGAAATTCGCAACTGGTGTTCTATTGACCACCGATGAGGGTTGATAAGTTGGTGGGTGGATGTGTCTCCTTCCTGATCGGCACGCATCCTGGACTGTTAAGGGGACATGCGTCTGCTAGGGACGACACGAAATTTTTATTGATTTCTTAACGTTTCAGCCGCCAAAATTCAATCTTTCACACATGTTTTACATCATAAATGTATCTAATCATTGTCACACAACAATCAACACCTAATCTACGTAAAACAACATTAAAAATGACATCTTTAACGTGAAATCGAATCCAAGGTAGCATATTTCATTTGAACTAAGCCATTTTATTAAATTCACAAAAACAAAACATAAAGCACCCATTTTGGCCATCAAAATACCTTAATCACATTCCAATGAAGATAGATTTTTTACGTCCATCACCCGATCTATGAGCTTCCATGCCCCACTTAAGTTTTCATCTCCGAATCAACACTAGACACCTAAACTTCCAAGAAAGCTCTCAAACTTAATATACAACGCTATTTAAAATCACTAGATAAATAGGGTTGGAGGATGCTAACTTGCCCAAAATCGTTGCTTTTAGTGTTTCCAAGGAAGAATGGTTGAAGAGAAATAATAGAGGCCTTTCCTTGATCAATGTATAACGAAGGTAGTAATGAAAGTGTGAAGAGTCTGTATTTGAGTGTTAAATGCACATTCTAGAGGCTGTGAAACATGAAGGAAGGAATAGGAGTTTAGGAACGGTTTATGTAGTGTTGGATTGATGAGAAAAGAATGATATTATAATTGTCTCAACTCCTCAATTTCCTAACTTGAACTAGCCTTATTCCTATCACATCTAATCATATCCGAACCTTAAATAGGATACATAAACCATGGATAAATCGATTCTCAACCAATTGTACCGAATTTAAACATTATAGTTATTGCAACCATGTTCCTTTTGGTTCAATTTGTCTTTGCTTCGCCATATGCTCTCCAAACAAATTACGAATCCACATCACATTTTCTTGTGAAATTAATTTAGGATGAAGAATATATACATGTATCCAAGATGGATCAATTGTGAACTCAATCTCCTCTAAGGTGCAATCTTTTGGCCATTTGCAAATTACCTAACTCTTATTTGACTATCCATGACCCAAAATTTATTCATTGTTCTTCCAAACAAAAACAGTAACAAGTTTTTGCTTACTATTAGCACATCCAATCTTTGAAAAAAAAAAACCCAATATCTTCAAAGAATTATTTTCACTTTTTCTAATGAATAAACCCTCCTGCTTAAGACCTATCAGACAAATATTCATGGAATCTCCAAGCATCGAACCAAATCTTAAATAAACAAATCCACGACATCGTCCTTATCTTATTTAAGTCATTTATACTACTATATGTCATTTGTTGAATAGTCTTCTCAAGTTCACCCATCGGCATACGACACCCCTCCTCATCCTGTAGTCGCTACCCCGCCATCATAGGGATCCATACATGCGCGTCTTCGAAACCCTAAAAAATTTAAAAATACTCCATCCATTGCTCAATAAAAAAAACCCCAACTTGACAGACAATAACTCTCAAATACTAAGAAAATGGATTATAAACCAAAGCAACAAACTATAAATGCAAAGAGCAGTATTGACACAGAGTCTAAGTTAGAAGCAACAATCTATAGCAAGACTCTAGTAAAGGCAATAGACTTAATTTGGCTTCTTTATTTAACTTGTGATAGACTTGGTCTTTTTTTTCTTTATCGAGCCCAATTCGAACGAGCATGGGCAATTACATCTTTAGCATTTGAAAATTTAAAATATATCGGCTATTTTTAATTTGCGCGCCTACCATATATAGTTCTTTTAATTTTGGGATATGAGAACAGCAAAAAATGGAAATTGGAGCAGCATCGAGCCGCTTTTGCACTTGTAAAACATGCACATGTGTCACTCACGCACGCGTGTGCACGCCACTGTCAAAAACAAAAATAAATTTGGTGAATACCGATTGAATACCATATGAATGCTGTTTAAATACCATGCTAATATTTTATTATGAGATCGAATATTGAAAATCAATTAAATTCCGGTTAAAATGGTATTCAATAATTATTCAACAAATATTCCAAAATTATTCAATTTGTGTTTGATTAATTTTGAATACTATTCAACAGTATTCAATATATAATTAAAAAAATTTAACAGATATGCAATAAGTTTTAAAAATATTCAATAAATTTTCCAGAAGTAGTCAATTGATTTTAAAATAAAAAATATTCAATAAGCATTCCAAAAGTATTCAATAAGTTTTAAAATAATCTTCAATAGGTATTCAAGATGTGACTAAAAAATATATACCATGTTCAATAAGCTTTAAAAAAAATTCAATGAGTTTTCAAAAAGTATTCAATTAGATTTTAAAATGAAAAGTATTAAGTTAGGATTCATAAAGTATTCAATTTGTATTCTGTTGGTATTCAATAAGTTTTAATAAAATAGTCAATTAGTAATTAATTAGGTTTAAAAATTATCTTGGGAGTAAATGGGACATTCATTAAATTCAGGTGCTTAATAGGAAAAAAAAGGAAAACTTCAGCGTTTCATTTGCTCGTTCACTTTCAATCGCTGTAGAGCTACTGATCCTCCAAGCCTAGGACATCATTTTCCACGGTATTTCCATCACTGTCCCCTGACCAAGCCTCGTTCTTTCCTTTACTTCGTCATACAGGCTATAATTATTAATTTGAGTTATTTGTTGTTGGGCCCAAAACCCTAGCAGAATCCACTTGCATAGTAAAGCAATCCACTTGCTCGACGAGAACAAACATTGCACCTAGAAGAAAAACACAAGGGGTAATGATTTTTTGAATGTCTAAAAGTTAAAAACGCGTATCAGACAACACGTCAATGACTCGTTTGATACTGACAGAACGTCTCTGTTGTTTCTTCTTGTTAATCATACGTACTTATCATTGCATGGATTCGGATTAGAACCAAATCAAGTGTGCATGTGTTAATGCATGAACTTGTCAATGATGAATTGGCTTTGCCGTGAGTGTGATTGCAATTATAGTGCAGTTGACTCCAACGTACAATTCTGTTCTCTGTTGTACTGGCAACTTCTAGTTTATTCCCAAAGTCTTTCATTTGTACAATTTTGAAATGATCTTTTAGGGTCCACTTGCTTTGCTTTTGTTAGTGAAGATGGGCTGGCATTTTTGGTCCACAAAAACTGTGATAGATGGGAGATGTACGGTGCTAGCTGCAACCAAGTTTTATGTCACTTTCATTGTCTCACTATGATTATGAAGGTTGATTATTATTAGTGATTTTGTGTTTTTTCTATAATGGGCATGAACTGATATTGAATTCCTCGTAAGTTTTCGAATTAGTAGTAAGTTGGAAAATATAAAAGTTTTGTGGTTGTTATCTTTGTGTAAGCAAAATTTTTATTTACTAAATAAACAATAGTTGACCTAGAAAAACCATAATATTTGAACAACAAAAACTAGTCAAGCATAGAATCATCATATCATATTGATGTGAATCCCACGAACAATACTTCGAAACACCAATAATAATATATATTTTCAATTTCAGGATAACTAGAATTAGTTTTAAAGATAGCAATCGTGATCCAACAATTATAAAAAGAATCGCAAACCAACGATTTAATAAACCTGACCAAATGATTGTAAAACAATTATGAACCAAAGGTATAGAATCTTTGACCTTTATTATGAAATAACTCAAACAAAGGATATGATAAACAGAGCTTGCAACCAAACGTCCTCTAAAAAAATCAGTAAGAGAAATATTTGATAATACTTCGATGAATAATAGTGTCTAAGCTTTTTAATGAAGAAAAATAAGGTTTATAATTGTCTCCCAACAAAATCCTACTTGAAACAAGTAGGTGTAATAACTTGACTGGTTTGAATCCGCTTCATAAAATTCCTTCGTTTAAGTTGAAATATGTTTATAAAAATAAAATAAATTTTGATAACTTAGAAAAAAAAATGTTTTTGAATGTTTCAATTTCTTTTTAGAATTTTTGAGAATTTTTTATCATTTTGAAAATGTAATAAAATTAAGTTTCGATAGTTTGGTTCGTTTATGTTGGGTTCTGTTTTGTCTGGTTGAGTGATGCAGTGTAGGTTGAAGGATTCAAGGAATAATGAAACATCATTTTTGTGGAAAATTGCACACACGTCACGCGTGAGAAGTGAAACATAGAGTTTCGTCCCATATGAGACCGTTTTAAGCAACCAAAGGATGCGCGTTATGCTCATGCGATTGATTTGGATTTCTTCTGATGCATGCGTCTCTGATTAATTTTGAATTCAAACACATGCCCACGAATTTAAGGTGTATAACAGTGTAATGTCTTAGTTTAGGGACTAATTTGGCAATTTTTCTCATAATGTATAACCGAGCCTAACACAATTTCATTCAATTTTTCTCCACTCCACACGACCCTAAACCCTCAAAATCACTCCATAAACATTCACTAACAACTTCCTTCAACTTCCATTAACTCCCATACGTAGTTTCATTTAAAAAAAAAACAAAAAGGAATAGGAATAATGTTCAAGAATTTTTCGGTCACCTTCTTTGAGTTGCGAGAGTAGAGAAGAAAGAACACAAGGATTTATAATGGTTCGGCTAACTGTGCCTATGTCCACTATAAGGCATACAAGGTTGATTCCAGCTCACACCTCTTAAGCCTAACTCTTAAGATAGATTTTGGCTTACACTTCTAAAGCCTAAACAAGGTTGGTTTAACTTTAGACTCACACCTCTAAAACCCTTACAATGTTATCTTCTAAGGTTCACAAAAAATCTTTCCCACTCTCAAAGTGTTTATAAAAGGTATACAATGAAATCTCTATGCTAAGAGTAAATTGTTAGCCCAAGAATGCAATCTAAGAGGAGGGGTGAATTGGATTGCTAATAAAATTTTAAAACCTTTTAAGAAAACTTTTGGTCTTTTGGAAACCTTAAGACCATAGCACAATCCAAAACACACTAATACAATAGAAAATAAAGAGATGAAGGGTTAGAAGAACAAAGCTAAGATTTTTATAGTGGTTCGACCCTTTTTGATCTACATCCACACCTCAAGCACACTTGAGAGTTTGAATCCACTAACAATCTCTTCACTTCACTGGCAGAGGAAAATCATTACATCACTTGTTTTCTAAGTTCATAAGCAATACACCTTGTTTTTGCATGCCTAAACAACAAAACCTTCACCCACTCTTTTTTTCAAGGAGTCAAACAAGTAAACCTAACTCTACCCTTCAAGCTTAACACCAAAGCTTATTTTAAGTGGATTCCCAATAGAAATAATAACTCACACACCAACCCAATGCACAAAAGCAAGACGATAGCTCACGTTGATGTGAAAATTTTAAGAACAAAGAAGAGAGAGAAAGCAAATGACAAAGCAACAAAGCTCAGGCAACTCTTTTGAATCTCTTCTTAGTGTTCTTAGGTTCAGAGACGTCTATTTATTCTCACACTATGAATAGTACCCGTTGCACCTCTTAAAAGAGCTGTTGTGAATGTACAAATCTGAATTTTAATGACATCATAGGACATTTACATATGTAACTCCTTGTTACATGCGTAATCCTTGCCTTTATCAGAGTTTTGCGTGCGTAGCTTTAAGTTCTGCGTGGCTTACTTTGGACTTCATTTCTAACTAGTTTGTACTTCGTCACTTTTGCTCACTTAGGAGTAACTCTTCAAGTTCTAATGATTTTGTCAGTCTTTGTGTTGTAGCACCTTTACATGCATTATTGTCTCTGTGTGCGTAAAACTTGACTTCTTCAAAGGTCGCACCTTCATCCAATTTACGTGCCTTCAACTAGACTTTTATGTGTCCAAAGAACTTCAGGCTTTCTTCTGGTCATGAACTCTTTAGGATTTACGTGCATAATGACAAGATTACATGCATAGACAAATCTCCAGTATAGACATAAAAATTTCCCATGCTGATCTACATGCTTAATTTCCTATTCTGCACGCTCAGAAAAATACATAGTACTCACTAACTCCTGTGTTCACGCTTTTGCGTGAGTTACTTCCGTCTAACATTCATAGAAAATCTCCTAGAAATTGCTGCCTCCAGTGCATGCATTTTTACATGCTTAGAAACATTCCTGGCACCTTCAGTAGATACATTATCTTCATCTATGTGTGTTGTTTAGGAGTTTATGTACGTAATGGCTTTAACGTGCTTAACTTAAACTATTCACATGTTTTGTTGTTCATCAAAACTTAGCGGAATTTTGCATGTTGACAAAAACTGGCTCAACATAAATGTTTGCACTTGATCCTCTTGATCTTCTCTCTAGCTTGATATTTTGTGTTTTGGGATGAGGGGAATGATGGAAGTGTTTCGAATGATGATGCCTTGCTAGTGCACAAGGATCATCGTAATTTTAAGCTTCAAAAGTATCATGGGGTATTGAATCCTCGGAGAGCGGGAATTAATTATGATCGAAAAATAAAATAAAACCAAGCGAAATCATATTTGTTTTTTTGGGAATTTTGGGTAATTCAAAGAAAACACAAGGGAAATATTGAAAACTATGAGCTAAAGTGTGAAAATCAATAAGAAAAAAGCATTGGGTCTTCAGGATTTCAGTTAGGGATCCTATTTAACTAAGCTAATGAAATGGTATCTAGGGTTGGGTGTTCTTTCAGCTAAACTAGCTTGGAGTCTCTCTCAGTGTCATTTAAGTCATCCCTATGTTAAATAAGAGGGTCCTCCTGGCCTCACTTAAGTTAATTAGGGTCTTTAGGCTAGTGGAGAATTTCATCGAACACCTTATGGGTATAGGTATATCTCTATCCTAAACCTCACCAGTTTAATGGTTGTGGCCTTATCTAGTTTTCAACTCTCGATTCATCAACTAAACTTGCTAAAACTACAACCTAAGTGGCTAATCTAAGTCATAATCACATTCAACAACTCATTAAACCAACCCAATAAGTCAATAAATCAAGAACATTAACAAACACAACAAGGTCAATCAATAGCATAGCAAAATCATCATCCCTAACCTACATCTTTACACCCCAACTAAGAAAATCGAGCTAAAATAATTAAATAAAACATAAAAACATTGAAATCGATTAAAACGTCATAGAAATTCAAATATAAAAGAGGAAAAAGTCAAAGAAAACAAAAATCAAGAACCTTTGATGATTAATTCCAAATATGGTAGCATTGAGTCCTTAATTTCCTCTCCCTTCTCCTTGATATATTCTAAAAAAATAATAAAACTTTGTTTGAAATGTAAAACCCTAATTTCTAGAATAGAAAATGATGTAAAAGATGTCCTAAATGGGTGTTAAGGAGGGTATTTATACCCCTTAACATTACGCAAAAATCCTACAAGAGAAATCCCAAAGTTGCCCCTTAGTCCCCACAAAGTTATGTTTTTGCGTCATTTTTGTCCAATACTGGAGGGCCATCACGGTCATGCTTCACGGCCGTACGCCATGACCGTGATGCCATCATGGTCAAAATCACGGTCAGCGTCATGACCGTGATGACTCACTGGTTTTTTGGACTTTTGATTGTTGATCACACCCTTTCATCATGGTCATGACCGCAGGGTGTGACAACGAACATTACTCCTTTTGAGTCAATTTTTCTCGCGCTTTCTTCCTTTGATGTTGCAACTTTAAAAACATCTTTCTCATGCCTTTTTCATCACATTTCATCAACAATTCATGCATTTCATTCACTACAAAACATAAAAAGACAATAAATTCATGGACAATTAAGCACATTAGGGCCAAAATGCTATCAGTTAATGCTTGAATAGCTATGTAAAATTATCATACATCATCGACCTTGATAGCATATGATCATCCCACCTTTATTAGCCTTCTCTTGATGAATTTATAGCCCTTTTGAATCAAATGATTGTTGAAGTTGATGAGTTAGCGTTAGAGTGCAATCATAAAGCTTTTTGGAAGTTGTCAAACTCTGTTAGTCGACTACCAACCTTGTTATTTGACTACCAGGCTTTGTTGCACTTCTGTCAACTTGGGTAGTCGACTATCAAAATCTGTCGACCAACTACCAAGATCCAAATATCTGTTATTTGACCATTATACTCTACAAAAGTGTTGTTGAGTCAGTTTTAGGCTAATCATGTTGAGCCAATCTTGGTCAAAGTGTGAAATCCCACTTCATTTTGATGATTAACAAAACATGTGAACAGTTCACATTATACGCCTTACGCACGTAAGGATACAACTTGGATATTGAAGGCATTCTACGTACATTATCTGAATGATGCGCATATAGAGAAATAGTTCCAAAAAAATTCCAGATTCTGAAGTCCTAGATGTAACAAACGTTGCATATATTTTGCGTACGTAGAGGAGTGATATCAGGAAACAAAGAGCATCATGTGTTTTTCTATGCACACAATAGATTTTCTACGCACACAAGATGATGGTCTTCAGAAAAGGAGTAAAAGGTCTTCAATAGGTTCCCGCGTAAAAGTTCAAAGGCAGGCCCATAAAAGTGTAAAAATATGATGTTTGGAACTTTTTCCTTTACACACGCAGAGGTAGCTACACATGTAAGCAGCTAAAGGTGGGAACTCTATTCAAGCTGACTTTATGCACACAGAAGATGGCAACACAAATAAAGTTTTAGAGAATGACAATTGTCAAGACACTCTTGGAGATTTGAATTTGAATATTCCTGACATGCTGACGTATGAAAATAAAGGTGCAATCTTGGATTTGTGCAATGCACGTTATTGTCTATCGCTAAGTGTGCAAAACATGAAGGCAATGCACATAGGAGATTATCAATGCACATAGAGGCATATTTTTGTTGAACAGAAAGATTGAAGATTCAGAATGAGTCATGCAATGATGGGAGTCAAACCCACCAAAATAATATTAGCATGCTCAGGAAGAAAATAACAAATAAAGCGGTAAGCGGAGTCGATCCACATAGATCAGTGCAAAAATGTTTAAATGCCAAAAACAAATAAAATAAAGTGATGAAAGTTGAATTGAAGTAGAGATTAAAGTAACAGAAATAAAAATTTGCAATGAGGAAAATAATAAAATGCAGTAATTAAAATGAAGAAAATTCAATAATGATAAAGACCTAGCTAGGGCACTTCTCCGTTCAATCCAATCAGTTGATCACAAACATGAAAGATCAGTATAAAGCATTCGAATAGACAGAATTATAATTAACGCTCGATTAACCAATCCCTTCTTAATTTCTCGGTAGCCTAGGGACGCCTTACAGACTATTTCTCTAATCACTAGACAACCCCTGGGACGTCCTGACAGGATTTAATCTATGACAGCAATATGAATCACAGGGACCTCTATTCTAGCCAGTGAAACTGAAAATGTCGTGATTCATTTAAACCAGATTATTCAGTTCCATACAAATGAACAATTTTCAACATATAAACACATTATTCGTTACCTAGATTAGGACTAATGTAATGCACTATCAATTCCAAATAACAATATATTATTCATTAAATCACACAATCGGCCGAATCATGCAATCAATACCAATAATAATAAAAGAATTAAGGCACATAAAATAAATAAATACTCAAAATACTTTATAACAATTAAAGCGAAAGTTTCACAATGTTAATGGATTGAACTTCGAAATACCTTAACTACAAAGATGTTTAGTTACACATTCTAGAGGGAAGAAAGCCGAAATTCCAAGGAATGGAGGCTGCCCAAGAATGCATGAATGAGATCGAGAAAAGAGAGAGAAATTCCAATCACATAAACAAGGTATATATATGTGTCCTAATTAAGAAAACCTAATTCCTCCTTTAAAATAGCTAAAAACAATAATAATAATAATCTTAATTGTCTTAGTCCAACAAAAAATTGAGCTAGCAGCCCTTCAAGATGTCTAGGAGGCTCAAAAACCAAGGCTCAACAGTTCAGCACACCACCCAATGCACAATGGTCAAACTTGGTCAATGCGTCTACTGTGGAGTGGTCACACTATAATGCAGTTATCGCCAAAGTGCACTCGAAATAGTTTCGAATCTTCATGTTTCACTAACATTCCATCTAAAATACCAAAGAAGCAACAAAACATAAAAATACACGAATAACAATAGTTTATAACACAAAAATAGACATAAAATGCAACCTATCAAAACTCCCCACACTTAAACAATGCTTGTTCTCAAGCATTCTATAACTTAAAATAATTAAGAACCTTAAACTCCAATAACCATTTTTACCCCCATATAGTATAATACCCAAACCGATATGTATCAAAAATTCAAGAGAAAACACAACCATTGCCAGGACAGCCAACATCCTTAAAAGATTATCTCCATACTAGTAATGTCCCAAAAAGGGAGAGTCAAATTCGTACCTCCCAAGTTACACTCGATCTCTCAAAGTGTTTAGGTGAAAAATTTATTCTCATATTGATTCATAGTAAGTCTTTCCAAAGTTTGGCATATAGTCAAATCGTAACCACTAATAAAATTCAACCAAAATACCGATCAAAAAGGACTTTTCAAAGGCTTGTAATGGGGCTCAAAACGATGGTTTGATAAGTCAAGAGAGAATACAATAAACTCAAGTAATACTTGCCACTAACTTAAACATATAGAGTTAATGCAAACAAATAGATATCTATACCTAATAAAACAAGGCTGCCCATCACACTTCAATTCCTATTTCGTTACTTTACTTCTTTATTTATTTATTTTTCATATTCTGTTTTTCTTTCTTTCTTTCTTTCTTTCTTTCCTCCTCCTCCTCCTTCTTCTTCTTCTTTTTCTTCTTCTTCTTCTTCTTCTTCTTCTTCTTCTTCTTCTTCTTCTTCTTCTTCTTCTTCTTCTTCTTCTTCTTCTTCTTCTTCTTCTTCTTCTTCTTCTTCTTCTTCTTCTTCTTCTTCTTCAATTAAAGCAACACCACTTTCTTCACCAAATACATCAAAACTGGGTAGCCTTGTATCAATGACAAAATAAGCACAAAATCATATACTAAGACATGTCTAAATAACACATTACCATGGAATTAACATATAAAATAATTTTGGCAACATATCACAACTAAAAATCTCTCAACTTAGGGTTCAAA
>CAODLS010183355.1:0-13849 GCA_948243855.1 Flueggea neowawraea | reverse complement strand
GATGAGTCCAAAACTTTATGTGATGAAAGAGAAATGAACGTTAATTGTTTATTTCTAGACCTCTAAGTTCGTTACTTATATATCTCATGGGTTGTGGCTTGGTCGAGTGTATGACCTAAACCACTTAGAACCAAGAGATATATCGCCAATATACACGATACCTTAGATGAAAAGACTAAAAGGAGTAAGGTATTAGCATACAATCGTTGTGGGATAATGAGAAATTAGCATAATAACGAGTTACAAGAAGTCACATTCATTGGGAATAGATTTCTTAACTGAGATTAGAAAAGTAAAATATTTTATTATTATGAGATTCAGGATCACTCCATCCGAGTGGAAAATTCTTGAGGAGAGTGAGGAAAAATGATAAGAAATAAAGTTGGATAATGTGATGTGAATTACAGCCTTGGATTTTAAAATCTCAAGTGATCGATCCAACCTATTGTTTTCTCTTTCTCCGAAAGAGATTCATCGACTTAGGTAATGTATGATTGGATTTTAAAATCTCAAGAGATTAATCCAAGCAATCAATCTCTTTCTCTGAAAGTGATACAATGATAAGTCTTAGAGCAATTCAACTTTTATATCATTTACCTCAAGCGTGTGCAGATGTTCCTGACTTTAGTGGTAGGAATATTCCTACTTCTAGTAGGAGTAGAAAATCTTGATCCTAGTGGGAGTTCCTATAGGGAGTTTGAACCTACTAAGGGCATAAAGATTCTTGTTTTCCAGTGAGAATAAGGAACTTGAACCCAATGGGAGAATTTTTTTTTGAAAATGCATAAAACTAAAAGGGATGAAGTCTCACGACGACATTTATTCGATAAATAAATCGATCATGATTTTTTTTGGTAAAGTCTCACGACGACATTTTTTTCGATAAATAATTCGGTCGTGATCCTTATAGCAACCCCACAAGTCAAGGATGAACCCACAAATATATTAGAGGTTCACTCATTCCAGTGAAAATAGCAATGGAAATATAAATGACATTTGAGAGATTGAACCATGTTTAAGAACGAGTTAATCTACCCAACGAGTGAAAACCTATTGGAGTAAGTGGATACATAAGCGATAAATGGAGTAAGACATCGATAATCGCATAAAAGAGATTTAGTTAATGAGATTGGAAAGTCCAACTTGTTGAGAGATTTACCTCTACCGAATAGACTTTGGCATATAGGCTAGTCTATATCTCAACCTACATCAACGAATGCAGATACTCATCTTCTCAATAGAGAATATGGAGTAGAAACCTATAAAGTTTAACCTAATGGTTTCATCGTCCAGTTCTCAATAGAAAATTTGGAAATAAAATCTATGGGGTTTGAACCAATGGTTTTATTGTCCAAGGTATGACCTTAGACATATTTCGAGAGAATGGTATCTTCGTATAAGCTATGATAATACCATGTGTTTCAATGTGAATCTTGTCATTCTAAATTGTGTGGATATCACACTTGTAGCTAGAAACGGTCTAGCGTACTTGAATGACACCAATGATTGGTCGTCGTCCAGCTTTGAGATATATGATATGGGTTGACCTTGGAGTCGAGCTCCAAGAGATCGTTTCAGTGGATTGTGTTCCTCTTCATGTAAGATGGATCAATAAAGTACTTGAATGATTTAAGATGTAGAAATGCATAATCTATATATATCATATGACTAAGAGCAAGTCTCTTAGCAAAGGCGTGTATCCACGAACTATATGAAAAGAAGAATGTGTAAGGAACGTTATTCAAACGAATTTCATATGAATGTCTTTTGTAATATAGAGTACATATGTTGATTACAAGATTATGTCTTGTATTAAATGTCTAGGTATGTAAAATGCCTAGAGTTTGCTAAGTTGTCAAGTTAGATAGCAAACATTAATCCAACACATAAAGAGGATGTTGGAAAGCAGTGAGCGAGATACTTGAATGCTTTAGGGGCACTATAAGGCACTGTGTTATCATGAGGGCTTGTGATAAAATAAGACACAGTTGCGACTCCACGTAATGATATGGATTATAGGGACTTCCATGTCTGGTTATGTGTTCTTGCCTAGATGAAAGGTCACTCCACGTAATAGTGAGAAAAACATATAAGTGTGGCAAAAGAAGCTGAAACTATAACTTTGTAATCTTCAGTGCAATAAGAAGGTTGGCTATTAATCGAAATGATCCATTTAGCACTAATCACCTAAAGAACCTACGATAGTCTTTAGTGATAGTCAACCTCGATTGCAGCAAATCGAGATCAAATATCATTTAGTGAAGGACTTGGTTGCACAAGGTCAAGTAAATTTGAGTACAAGTTTCACTTGAAGAAGTGAACTTGGAATGTAAGTCTATGTGAGATGAGATCGTAAGATCCGTTAATAAAAGTCTACAAGGAATAAGTTCTTTAAGACCCGTATGGCATATGAAGTGTGTAATCCCTTAAAACATGATCTTTAATAAGATCATTGTGGGCAATGCACGAGCGCAAATGTTGAGAGTTGACATTTGTTGTAACGTTACGTGTGAAAGCATGTTGGACAGAGAAGTAACCCGCTCATACGGGTGTTTACCTTAGTTTTCCTAGTTCGTTGGGGAAGAACTAAGATGAGGCTAGTTTTGAACGTAGAGAGAGATATTGAGCACATTCATAATCAAGAGGTTGTCTTGCATTTTAAAGTCATGAGTTTATTGTAAAATGGCAAGAAAAATTCGTATGTAAAGAGTCATATGCCATATGATGAATTCCTATGCCGATCATTAAATGATCAAATGCTAAAATTGAAAGACTTTTAGCATATTCTGTCTTAAAATTAGATATAATTCTGTCAAGTGTTCGAACCCTTAACACATTCAAAACATGTAGTTAATTTTGTCTACTCTAACTTGCTGTTAATAGTCATGATTGATTCGACCAGGCATGTCAAACTGGGAAAGTAAACTTGGCTATGTGGATTGTCTGGTGTAAGAGGGAAAGTTTGTTTCTAGACGCATTCGCACTAGTCTCAAAAGTTTTCTTAGTCAACTCTCATGTAGCGTGGCATATGATGTGTGAACTATGAGTAAAGATTTCGTGAGATCAAGTAGTTTGAAAGCAGCGATTGTGTGGTTACGAACTAGGGGAGGCATACGTTTCCAGCAGTTTGTGCTGCTGTTGCATACACTTTGGCAGAATGGAGTTGGTCTTCAACATATGCCTTATAGCAGGATTGCGTTAAGAGCTGTTATATAACTCTAATAGGTGTATAGTAATTACGCTATCATCGTATACTAGTCGCGCGGTCTATTTGCATGTATGACATGAGATCTTTATCATTATTGATATTAGTTCCATCATGATACATGACGAGTTAAGGTACCGTCATGTGTGAGTGAGAGATGTTGGAAAATGCGGTCTGCCCATGACAACCTCGACCATGGACGGAGACCAATTGGAAAGCCCAATTGAGGAGAATCAAACTCGGTCAGTCAATGTATGAACCGAGATATAAACCGAGGCCAATTGACAAGCCCAATTGAGTTAGGGACGAAATGATCTGGTTGGCCCATTTGGCTTGTTAGCCCGTTAGAGGCTTATATAAGGAGCTTTGCTCCTTCCTCTCATTCAACAACAATACACACATAAAGAGAGAGAGAGAGAGAGCTCAACTGGGAGAGAGAGAGGTTCGGCTTTTTTTCCCGATTCTTGCATAAATCACGTGTATCATCTAGACTGCGAAATAGCCGAGCACTCCTGTTGACATTTCAACCGTGGTTTGCTCGCAAGACCAACATAGAACTGGTCCTGCTCTGTTGCAAGCTTCCGCTGGAATCGAGGTTATTAAGTCGAACCTCTTTATTATACTGTTTATTAGTTAAACCGGTATAAGATTCTTTCAGTTTTATTCCCTGAATACAAATAAATGGAGAGTAATTTTAGATTAAAATAGATACAATTAAAAATTAGACCAATTAGACAGTGATCATAATATAAATGCTTATAAAACAATTACTTTTAAATAGTATTTTTGGCTTGCTAAGTGTTCTGGATTGGTTTGACATGGAGACCCTGCTCGTACAACAATCCAAGTACAATGAGATAGGGTTTTGGTTCCAAATATTCCTTTTTTATGCTTAAGTTACAGTATATATAGGTAGTGAAGATGTGAAGAGAGATGAGATGAAAAATGAATAATCCTTCATGATGAGAGTGTCGAGAGATATTTACACATTGAGGGATTTACAAGGCAGCTTGAAGTGTTTGTTAACTGTTAGTGACTTGCGCTTAGTAATGGAGTCCATTACCAATAAGCTATAAGTTTATTGGTGATTTTTTTCTATGAGTTAATGTAGATAAAAAAAATGATAGTGACCCTTTTAAAATATTTTTTAATTAAAAATTGATCTTATAAATTTATTGAATACGAAAAGAAAAATGTAACTTTTTCTAAATTGTTAAATCCAACTTCAATTTATTTTTGAAAAAAAAAAGTGAAAAACATTGTTTCTAATAATAAATAGCGACTCGATAGTGCCATGCATCAGGGATGGCTGACGAGGTCCTTTTATATAGTTTTTATATAAGATGATGTCCTACACATATAATTTTAATATAATAACTTTTAAGCCCTTAAACTTAAAAAAAGAAAGAATTAAACCTTTAATTTGATAATCGTTCATCCCTCTGCTACGAAAATCACTGTCAATTTTCGTTGCTCCATTCAACGGTGCCCCTGGGTGAAATTAATCATGTCTTCGTCACTGTCATGCATGATATATGACACGAGGTTGATTTAGGGGTAATGAGTTTGCTCCAGCTAATCTTGCAAGGCAAAGAAAGGTTAGAGAAGACCCGGATTGAGTACCCAGGAAGTGCCCTCCAGTGCTCAAATTAGCCTTTTGCTTTAAGGTTTGTAATAAGAGTATGACATGTGTTACGGTTGATTTCACTTACTTGGACATAAGGAAGAAGGGCATATATATATATATATATAAGATTTTTTACATAACTAATCTACCAAATACAAACATATTTTACATAAAATCATTGCAAAACTTTAACCAAATATGTCAATAATTTGGTGATTTTTTTTTTAAAAATAGTCACCCATAAATTAAAACATGCATCAACTAGATCTCCTTAAAAATAAGTGTTGAAAACTTGATAACTGAAATTCAATTGAAACTCGACAGAAATTTTACTATGTCATTTAAATACATCATGATTCTATCAAAATAATTAAGTGTTTCATAGACATTTTATTCGAGTGTCTTTATACCATTGTTTATATTAAGTTGTAAACTGTAATATTTTTGATAGATTAAAACTTATTTGAAACTAACTTGAAACTACATTAGATGTTAAGACATATTGGATTGTAAACTGTAATGCTTTTTTATAGATTGAAACTTCTTTGAAACTAGATTGAAAATACATTAGATGTTAAAAAAACGTATGAAATATTGAGAAAATTTCTAAAAATTGACAAAAAGAATCCAAAACGTTGATGGATTCAATTACCTAAAAATAGGGGTTGCATCTCCTAATAAATAGGGAAAGCCAAAAATTCTTTAAAAACGTATGAAATATTGAAAAAAATTCTAAAAATTGACAAAAAGTATCCAAAACATGGATGGATTCAATTACCTAAAAAATAGGGGTTGCATCTCCTGAAACATAAGGGTTGAAACTTGAACAAAACCATGGTGAAATCGTACATGTGACTCCCAATAACAGTTCAATTTTTTATCTTATTATCTAATGTAGTTTCAATCTAGTTTCAAAGAAATTTCAATTTATAAAAAAAGCATTACAGTTTTATAATGTAGTTTCAATCTATAAAAAAATATTACAGTTTACAAATCAATTTGAACAAACATATAAAGACACTTGAATAAAACATCCATGAAAATCTTGATTATTTATGCATCTAAATGACATAGCAAAGTTTCTGTCAAAATTCAATTGAGTTTCAGTAAGAATTTATCGGACTTATCCATTAAATGAGCAAAATTAAAATATTAAAACCTACAACTGTATTAGTAAAAGTTGAGCAGCTACTTTTAACTAATGTTTCAAAAAATGGCTATTTTGTGCAATTTGCTCTCTATATATAATGCCTAAGCCTTAGCATCTTGGCATTTCTCATGTCTGGGTTGGGCGCCATGGTAGTATGACAAGTTGTTGTTTCTAGCCATATGTCATGAGGAGATAGTTGCATAATTGTCAGATGAAATGGTTGAGAGACTATAGGTTTTTTTTCTAACAACATGCTAGGGGAAATTCTTACATGCACTAAGTCAATTGACAGTTGACATGTGAGTCTGTGTGGTATTTTTTGCGAGGTAAGGACATACACCAAATCTAGATAAGAATTTTCCACATGTTAGGGTCATGTTAAGGTGTATTCTGACACTGTATGTTAGATGCGACAACTCAGCTATGATGTTGAGTCCCTTACCCCTTGGCGCTTGAGTTCATGCCCAACGAGCAGCTAGCTTGAGGATCGTCTTTCTATAAACGCGTGCCGACGTGTCCCATTCTCTTAATAGGTCGAGATATAGGCCCTTAAGAGCATCCCCAACAGCCTCCTTAAGCTCTTTTTTAAAATATAATATTTTATTTTACTATTTATCTCGAATTTTGAACCCAACTCTACTTTTATTACAATCTAACTCATTTTTTCAAAATTTTACTAATAAAATAACTAACAATTTTAACAAATATAAAGTTCCTCCTCAAATTTATTGAATTACTATTCATTGTTTAATATTATTCATCTACTTTATCAATAAAATATTTACTTTCTAATATTTTCTCTCTCTAATACACAAATTTCAAAAAAATAAACACATAAATAAGAATAAAATAATATATTTTGACTTTCTATTTTGGGAGACTATTGGTGATGCTCTAAGCTTAACTCAATGTAGTTCACATTTTCGTCTTGTTTGTTTAACCATATATAGATGTTAAAAATGATACCGAAACATTCAATCAAACAAATGATAATTACGTCAAACACCACAAAAACTTTACAAAATTTACTCCGAATGGACTAAGTACATTTATTGCAAATATACTTTATAGTATTTTCGTCTGTGCGGTTGTATTTGTCAGATTCACATATATAATTTTTAAATTCACGAATTGTTGTTTATATGTATTCATAGTTGTTTATATTTATTTATACTTGTTTGTATGTGTTTATATTTGTTTATATGTAAACATATATAAAACAAGATATAAACAAATATAAACACATATAAATAATGTATAAATAGTATTTAAAGTACAACATAAAAATATAATTTTCAAAAATTAGTTTTGTAGCGCGTTTAATTTTCAAAAATTTGGTTCAATAGGACGTGTAATTTTAAAAAATTTGTCAAAATATGAAAAATTGGCAACGTGAATTCAAAACTTATGATTATATGGAAAGATTATATGCAGTTGGCCCATCAAACAATTCACTTCTTTTGGGTTTCTAATTTTTCAAAGATTTTGCACTTAATTGGTTGTTGCGATTTCTTCATCATTAAAATACGTAGATACGTATTGTTACTTGTTGAATTAGCGAATCAGTCGTGGTCATCACTTAACTCCTAATTCAAGCAATTGAGATTTCACATTACAATTTTTTTTTATTGAAATAGCAGAGAAGAAAACTATGTTGATACTATTAGTTTTGTCAATTGATGGTACTTTTACGCCATCAAACCAAAAACAAAAGAGGGTACTTTTGGGGCAACAGGGAATAGAGGCGGCCAATGTGAACCGGCCGGCCGGTTCGGCTCCTAACCGAACTGAAATGGGAGAAACCGCATAAACTCGATTCGGTTTTGGTTTAATGAACCCTCAAACTGTTGAATTTTCGATTAACCGACGGTACATAAATTATGAAAAATATAAAAATTTAACAAGAAACACACAATTGTAGGTCGAAAATACTAGAGATTCTTACTTGATTAACTGTGTAACTTTAGTATACATCATATTATATACTTGTTTTAATTATTTTTTAATGGAATTATTACTTATATTTCTTTAATTTTTATTTGTGTTTGTTTATTTAAAAGTAGAGAATATCTATATTTACAATTAAATTTAACAATTAAAAAACCAGAACCGAACCGAGACTAAAATTGATTACAACATTATTTTTTTAAAAAAATAAAAAGATCTGTTTGAACCATCTGAATCGACGGACCAGAACCACTGACTGAACCAAAACCGAAACCAAATTGACCAAAACTGGCTTTAGGCGATTTGGTTCCAGTTCATCATTTCTTCGAAATAGAACTGAAGGTTCATGAACTGTGGTGCCTTCTAGCAGGGAAGGCTTTAAAGTTTTTCTTGCTATATTGCAGGCTTTAAAGTTTAGAGCAATTACCTACTACATACAGGGAAAATTTAACAGTTATTCTAAATTAAAATTTAGATTTTGATAAATGTCATGCAAGTTTTCAAATATAAAAAATGCTAGATAAGACAAAATAATGTTGACAAATGCCATTTTTTGCAAAAATCGCGATATTTTCACGAGAAATTGATTTTTTTGCAAAAAAAAATTCTAAAGGAGAATAAATCTAATATTTCAAAATATATCCAATGGTATCCAAATATATCCAAACGTATTCAAATGTCTCCAAATCATAATTTTCATAAATAAAATTCAATTAATAAATTTTCAATTTAATATTTTATTAAATTAAGTGCCTCTAAATTACAATTTTTAATATAATTTTTACAATTTTTTCGACAATATCTAAAATGTATCCAAATCTCATTTTTTTTTATAGTAATCAAATGCATCCAAATGTATCCAATGTATCCAAATTTCAATTTTTATATATATTTTTATAGTCTAAATGTATCCAATGGTTCAAAAATTAGATTTTTATATAATTTTTTTATAGTTTTTGAATGTATTCAAATGTATTCGAACTCTTCAAATGTATCCATCCCGCACAAAATCAAAAACAATTCAAAAAATCAAAACACTAACATTAAAAGATTTCTTCACAATAAACAACATTAAAAAGTTTTTTTTTTAGAAAATTTTTAAAATGAAAGGCATTGGCTTAATTTAGCACAGAAAGGAGAGGCGGCTAAGGAATCCTAGCCGCTGCCCCCAAGAGCCGACACCACTCCGATGACGAGAACAAAGGCATGATGCGACAGATCAATGATGAGAATAGAGGCACGACGGCGAACATAAGAAACAATGCTAGGCGGAGGAGAGAAAGACACGACGATGGATAGAATAGAGAAGGCATGAAGCGATGGATCTCGAAGTGAGAGAACAATGGGGAGGAGAGAAGGCACGGTGACCGCCATATGCGAAACCGACGTTGCCTAAGATCTTGTTGTGTCGCGGCTCAGTTTTCAGATCTTGTGCGTGAGACACAACAGAGGAAGAAGAGATCTGGGGAACAGAGAGAGGAGAGAAGAGCGACGAAGGAGGCGCAACGACGAAGAGAACAGAGAGAGGAGAGAAGAACGAGGAAGGCGGTGTTAGTGGTGGTTAGAGTTACTACGATAGGGGA
Source organism: Flueggea neowawraea (assembly GCA_948243855.1). NCBI lineage: Eukaryota > Viridiplantae > Streptophyta > Magnoliopsida > Malpighiales > Phyllanthaceae > Flueggea > Flueggea neowawraea. The sequence continues at coordinate 4,337 of CAODLS010183355.1, read as the reverse complement.
GAGAGACGAGAGAACCAACAGTGTGGTTAGGGTGATGGAGGAGAGAGAGAGAAAGGAGAGAATAAAGAGTGTGAGAAATGAGAGAGAAACGAGGTGAGAGAAAAATGTTGACGAAATAGATGTGAAATTGACTTTTATTTGATTAAATGTAGCATTTTTCAATCAAAGAATTAAGAATATGGTATTTTAACCCTTGAAGATTAAAAAATTAATATTTTAACAATTATAAAATTAGTATTTTTATTTATTAAAATTAAAAAATATATATTGGCCATAATTAGCTCTGCATACATGATCCAAAGTTACTAACACACATGGTCCGAGCCCGGCCTATTATCAACCTAAATGGCCAGAGCCCAGACCATAACGCGCGAAGCCCAGCACCGAAAAGCTGCTCAAGTCGGTGGTTGACAAGTGTGTAAGGCGAGGCATTTTGGCGCAAAAAAGTAAAAATAAAAAACAGACGTTGCACAGCTGATCCCACTGATGTTCAAAAAGGACAACATCGTAAATATCAAGTTAAAAAATAACGCCCCCATCAATGTCACCATCATTCGACCTCGAGATCTTCAACCTCTTCTCTCCCAAGCCCCAGCCCCCAACCCCAATAATCACAAAGCTGCAAACCCGAATCCCCTTTTAGATCTGATCCAGGTTCCTCCTCTTCTCTTGTTCTTCCTTTTTGTTTCTCGATTCATTGTTGTCGCGTGTTTTCCACAATCCGCTTTTGCCAAGTCCTTAACGTTTGCAAAAAGCTTTTAATGCAACTTGCTTTAATTAATTCAGTTGTTTTTTTTGGGTATAATCACGTGATTAAATGCGTCATTATGATCATTCACTGCTAATTTCATTTTTCTTGACATTATTTCTGAAAAAAAAAGCTCCTTTTTGGTGAATTTGGTTGGAAGTAGTTAAATGTTGTCAGGTGTTTGTTTTGGGAGTTGATGCACTTCAAAGTTGATTATCTGAGCTTCTAGAATAGTGTAGTTGTTATCATTTTTAGGGATGTCATGTCTGCAATTGAGCTGAATTCTAGAATGTTTGAAGCTAATGATGTGGATGATTTGCTGAATTAAGTTTGCGATTTAAGTTACGTTGTCTGGTATGATGAAATTCTGTATGGATTGGTCCCAAGTCTGACGGTTGGAGTTTTGTATGTGGCAGCTGTCGAAGTATCTTGTTTCACTGGAAGGAAGAGTCTTGGGGTTTGCATTTTAGGGATAGTGTCTCTTCGAGGGACCGATAACCACAAAGGGATTTGTGGTTTATCATAAGGTTGTTGTGCCTCTCGAAGGAATGCTTTCGGAAGAAAGTTTTTTTTGTTTCTGAGTGTGCTGGGTCGAAAAATGGACGTTTGAAAATTTAAGAGTGTGTCTTCTGATGGAGCTTGGTTTGATAAACTAGGGATGTGCAAGAATTTGTGAGTTTAGATAACATATGTTTCGGCGTTTGGGATGGTTAATTGGTGTAGATCTTAGAAGTGGGACTGAGAAACGGTTACCTGATGCAAAATCACGTTCGACTAAAATCAGGCCAGTTGCCATGTTGGACACTGTGCAAGAAATTGCCATTTACATTCATAGGTTTCACAACCTTGACCTTTTCCAGCAAGGGTATGTACTGTGTACATTTAGTTCATTTGATATGGCTCCTCTTCATATGATTTCTGGCCTTGAATCTCTCTCTCTCTCTCTCTCTTTCTCTCTGTCAATCTCTTTAGATGGTATCAAATTAAGATCAGCATGAGATGGGAAGATGGCGAGAATACTTCTCTTGGGACTCCTGCAAGGGTTGTTCAATATGAACGTAAGTTCACTAAAACTGTTCTCTCTGTTTATTATGAGGTGCACAGGTGTACGTGTGCAAAATTTTTTTATCTGTGGAGCAGAGTTGGAAAGCAGTTTTTTTGGTTGCAACGTTATTCTTCTTTTTTATCAAGATTAAAATCTTAAAATGTGAATTATGTTTAACCATAGAGGAGCAAGTTGCATCACTTCAATGTTAAACTTTGACATTAACTTCTGGAGTGATTGTTTCTTTCATGATATTCATGTTATGTGAGAGTTCTGAAAACAGTGATTCATGTTTGAGCTGCAGCCCCTGATCTGGGTGCGGATGACATGTATGGAGTATGGAGGATTGATGATACAGATAACAGTTTCTTGACACAGCCTTTCCGTATCAAGTATGCTAGGCAGGATATCCGTTTATCCATCATGATTTCATTCAATCTCTCTCTGGAGAAATATAAGGTAATCCTGTGTATTCTGGTGTACTAAACAAATTTTTGTTTTCTATATCTCAATGGATTTGGATCTTGAGGAGGTTCAAATGAAAGAAAGAAGCGCAGTGTGATTTTGCCTACTCGTTGAACCCTGACTGCTGTCAAAAATGAGGACACACTAGCTGATAATACAGCGATAAAAGCTTGGAGCTCTAAGTCAGCTCCATTGCTGGAACGATGCTATCTGTATTATGTATGCTGTTTCACATGTAAAGAAGTTCTTATTGAACGGAGAATCTTTTATATGAAAGTTGTCTCCGTATACGGATTTCATTTTTTTCTATAAAAGTTGTCTCTGTACACAACCTTCAATCTTTTCTGGCCTGCATAATTATATTCGAATTTTTGGTTTTTAATTTGCATCTTTGAACATGTTCAACACTGAAGCAAATTGGAGTATGGAGTGAAAGAGTTTAGTTAGGTTGAATATCTGACTTCCAGATTTTTGTTGAAGCTTACAACTGTGAATCTCTTCTGATTGTCATTGAAAACAGTCTTTTATAGTGTGACCTCTAATGTCAAGATCACTAATATGCTTGATGGTTTATCAGCCATATATAGCTCAGGATATACCATTTAAACTAACTGATCATTTTGAACATGCGTACAATGTACAGGGTCCATCGGCAGCAGCAGTTATTTTGAAATTTGAGCTTATGCAATCTCCCATAGCAGAAAATGGGTGAGTTAGAGATGTTTTTATTTGGTAATTAAGCACCTAGGATTTCTTGTAGATGCTTGATTTTGCATAGAGAAATTCTACTGATTGTATTCCACTCTGTCCAGGCTTCAGTTACTTGCTTATCTGGATGCTTCCCCAGTTTCTGTTCATGAATTTCGAATTCCTCGTAAAGCTCTTTTGGGGCTGCATTCATATTGCCCTGTATATTTTGATTCATTCCATTCTGTGTTAGTTGATGTAAGTGTGCACACCAGTCTATTGAAAGCTTACACGAAGGTACCCAGGTTTGTCATTTTTTATAGTTTCTAAATAAGTAATTTGACCATGAATATGTGTTTCTCTGTTTCTTGGTTTAAATTGATTTCCTGACTGGATTGTTGCAGAGCTACTGACACCGTTGGAATTATTGATGGGTTCAACCAAGTAGGCTCCTACACTATTATATAATTTTACTACCTTAGGACTCTTCTATGTTTGCACTTACTTTTAACAACCATATAGGTTGATACTATGCCCCTGTTTTACCGACTTTATCCATAATATTCTTCACTGAATTTGCTCATTGTTTCCCTTCTTTAACTGTGGGTGGGTGCATTTGCAGGTATGCATTTTTCACATTGTTTATTTATTGTTCTGGTTTGATTATCAGTGGTTGCATGCTTTTCATGCTGCATTATGCCTTTATTTGCATGAGCGCAATTTTATTTATGCCACAAAATTTTGTGGAAAGTTTTGCTTAGTTCTGCAATTGTATTTCCTAGATTTAAATGGACCATGTGCAATGTCTATTGAAGCAATATGCTATCTAAGAGCTTCACTTTTATGGTTGGCTGGATATTATGCCAGTAATTTTGTGGGATGTCAAATATCATTCTTAACCTTTTCTTTTAGAAAATAAAGGAAAATGAGATAATTGGATGGGGTGTGATCAGTTCACAAATTTCATATTCCAATTCACAAATTTGATTTTGGAGTCAGTTCCCTTCTTGAAAATATCCCTGCTCTCCTTGTGTTATGTTTGTTATTTTTTTTGTCTGTGGGGTATGAGCTGGGAAGGGCTTCTTCCTGATAGTACTTAAATGATTTTTGGATTTCACTTATTACTCATTAACATGCGGCGAATCTGTATATAACATATTAACTTACTTTTTTTTTTTATTTTGAAGATTGCTTCAGTTGATATTGACCACATCGTGCTTGTCAAAGCCTTGTTAATTGCCCGTGATACATTGATTGAGGATCTACAAAGACTTAGCAAAGGCATTGATAAATCTATTGATTTAACTGACTTTATAACTGAAATGGATGATATGAAGATGTTTGATTTTGTTCTGCAAGCAAATCTTGGTGCTGCAGATGGTGAAGTTTCAG